>JAECMU010120187.1:0-17875 GCA_016106625.1 Dracogyra subfuscus
TACAATTAATATGTCTGTAGAGATATTTTGATTCTTGCCTATGACACTAACTTTTACAACATTTTTTCTTTTAGAAAATATGATTTCACATTCTGACAAAAATACTCAGTTTTAGAAAGAATAAAATATTGGCACTCACCATAAATAATCAACCGTGAGAAATGTTGGGGGTTTTTTTGGTGTTTTTTTTTAATCCATAATTTATTCAGTTTTAGAGTGGAAACATTGATATTATCCTGATTTACTTTCAAACAGTTTTTAAAATTGTGTAAACTATAGATGTTGATCACAAATGTGAATAGCGTAAAGTAGGTATGGTGCCCTCATTCAAGAGGACCCCACAGCCACACCCACCAACAGATTGCCTGCAGACAACCATATTTGTATAGCTCTATGGTCAGGCTTCACAGATATACTCATCTTGTAAAATCCCTTGAGGGGGGGAGGGGGGTTTATGGTGGGCCCATGGTCTATTATCATCGGACGTCAAACATATGGTCATTCTAACGCTGGTTTTTAGAGGAAGCCCGCTGTCGCCACATATAGGCTACTCTTTTATGATAGGCAGCAAGGGATCTTTTATTTGTGCTTCCCACAGGCAGGATAGAACAAACCATGGCCTTTGTTGAACCAGTTATGGATCGCTGATCGGTATAAATGGTTTTGTCACGAGTATTTTTTAATATGGAAAATATCAACCGAGTTAATCGGTATTTGTCGAGGCTCTGCCGAGACAAATACCGATTAACTAGATGAGGTTGATATTTTACATATTAAAAACACGAGTAGCGAATTCTATTTATCCTATAACACTTCTAAAATAGCATTCTAATTACTTTTTTAGTAAATTACAGTACTAAAGTCGCCGCTATCGATAATATGACGTCATCACGATTAGCGCAAATTAGTTTGACGTCACACATTTTAAACAAATCTTTGAAAACATTACGCTCAGGTACACAGGTCTTGTTGGCGTGTAAGCAAAGGACTCATTTACCGCAACACATAACCTAGAGACCTTACAAATTTGCATACCATTATTAACCCGTTTAATAAAGTAAATTATCACATGGGTTTATGACATGGATATCATGGGTTAAGTTAAGTTAAGTACTTAAATTTGTTTTGTTTGACAATACCACTAGAGAACATTGATTTATTAATCATCAGCTAAATTGAATGTCAAACATTTGGTCATTTTCACAGTCTTGGAGAGGAAACCCACTGTAATTATCCATTAGTAGCAATGGATCTTTTATATACACCATCCCATAGGTAGGATAGCACATACCATGGCCTTTGATATACCAGTCGTTATGCACTGGCTGGAATGAGAAATAGCCATTGGGCCCATCAATGGGGATTGATCCCAAACCGACTGCGCATCAAGCGAGTGGTTGACCACTGGACTACATCCTGCCCCATGAAATTACTTATTCATAATTCTAAAACTAAATAACCTAGCTATTACATGTCTTGCCACATACAGTTGTGATGTACAACTTTAGACTTTCTCTTATTTTGTTCCAAGTTGATGGACATTACTTTCTGTATCTTAGTTCTTGATTTGTTTTATCTTATTCAGTGTTACACATTAAATATGTTTCAAAGATATCAGGTCTATTTCTTTTTAAAATGGGTGAGGGTAAGCCTGAAGATTTTTCTAAATGTAGGGAGGGATGTCTATACAGATTCTGCTATGGTCACTATTATTTTTTTAAATGCTGAAAATGTGTAGGTAGGGAGTCCAAAAATGTCCAGGTCCTCCCGTCCCCACCTCATGACTTTTAAAAGGAATAGCCCAAATAAAATTATAAACTGAAAATAGTCAAATATGATGGCGAAAAACTCACTTCCTTCTGCGGCCTCCACTTCAGTTCAATGCATATCTTAACCAGTTTCTAAGATACATTTTCACTCCTGCCTCTTTAATGTTGCTGTTTTTTTTGACAGCATCTTCTGAAAAATAAGAATTAAAAAATTTGTTTCTAATTTTCATTATTATTCATACTTACCTAGTACTAGCACAACAACAATGCTATACAACCTGAGTCATCTCCTCCACTGTAGAATTACCTTCCCTTGCCTGATGTATATCCATATCCGTACATGGGCAGACCATCGTCCTCGATTCAAAGTCCGTAATGACCGAATCCAGGGAAGACCTGCTAGGGGCAGGTGGGAGGTTACCGTTGTTGTGCTAGTACTAGGTAATAATGAATAATAATGAAAATTAGAAACAAATTTTCTAATAGTCTGATTCAACTTACTGTACTAGCACAACAACTATCCTATAACGGACGGGATTTAACACTGTTAAAGCATGAGAATTCAACATTAATGGGAGGAGGTAAGAAAACATGCGGACTTACCCATTCGACCAACGTAAATCGTCTCAAGTAATGACAAGATTGGTTCAAATCCTGTCAAAGCTGGCTCACACATTCATTCATCTTTCTCATCTTTCACCCTCTGCCTATTATTCTCATTATCTTAATATAAAAAACTTTTCAATTTCTCCCACAATTTCTATCTGTTTCGACCCTTTCTGTCCATTTCCTCCGACTGTCTTCTGACCAGTCCACACCATCGCCTACCTGTCTCAACTTCCTCCACAGGTACAGTCTCTGTGTATTTCCCTGCACCCACCTGGCATCTTCGTCCTCTGCCGGTAATAAAGCTGGTCTGACCCACGGCACTAAGACAGCCGATAGTAGGGGTTCATAGTAGGTGGTTACAAGTGCCTCTTAACAATGCCAGAAGTAACTACTGAACACTCCCCTAGTGGTCAGACTAAGCCCACAGCTAAAAGCTGATGGGGAATGGCAGGTGTGTGTGACACAGGAGACAAACACCTGTCGCGGTTGGAGAGACAAGGACTGGGATGTGGAGGTGGACAGCGAAAGAAGTTGAAAGATAGGAGGAGTTGCCAGATCGGGAAGAAATGAGATGGAATTCAAAGGAGAGAAAAGGAAAGTGGGATAAAAAAAGAAAAGAAGGAATAATGACAAGGGGTAAGACAACCAAGACATACAAGGTATAAAAGTGACTATTAAATATCAATACCAGAATTGATAAACATCTTCCACCCCCGTGAGGCAAAACCATCTCACAAGTAGACTGCCCCAGATAGCAACTACCCCTTTCCCAAAAAGGAGGCTCAACTATCTCCCAACACTACCTATACGAGCTGTCTACCGCAATAGAGGTTTCCCTCGTCTCGTGGCTCGTCATACAGAAACAACCTGCTGACCAGCAATCACCGACTAGATACATCTGGTACCATTGGGACCAACTGCCATATCACGAAAATAAAAGCGGTTGAATGTATGTCGACCCTTCCACACTCCTGCATTCATCACCTTGATAATATCCAAGGAATTATGAAAATTCAGGGAAGCTGAGATCGCTCGAATCTCATGAGGCCAAACTGATAAGTTCTGCAGAACATGATCTGTCGTCTTATCCACAAAGATGGGATCAGTCTGCAACGTAATCGACCCATCAGGGTTATAATCGACCAAATCATGCAAAAAAGCATGAATCTTACTAATATGGTGACAAACCGCAAGAGAGACCAGGAAAAGCGTTTTCCAAAGACTCGTGGCCAATCCGAACGGCAGCACTCGAAACTCGTAAGCTTTGCCGTTGAATAGGAAGCGCAGGAACTTCCAAAAATCCCGATGAATCAGAACATGCCTGGAGTAAAGACAAGACTGACAGCACCGTCTCCATTTTCATGGAAGGAATGACCACGAATGCATTCAGCGGCTTGAGGTTGAGAATCAGTTTGCACAAATGGGAGTAAGACCCCTGGAAGTCCATATCCACCTGGTGAATGGCACCCTTGCCGAGAAACTCGGCAATCATCGTTTCCACCAGAACCCACCTGTCGAACGACGACATCTGGGAAGAAGAAGTGAGACGGGGAGCCGAAGAAAAGGAAATCCGATATCCCTCCCTGATGACTGACAGAACCAAGTCTTGCAGGAGACGCATCCATGGAAGAAAATGACATAACCTGCCGCCAATGGGAACATCTGCTAACGGCACCTCCGTTAACAGTTGCCGGTCAACCAAACACCCTCACCCTGATGGCTTACCATTCTTAGGCGCCGTGCCCACAAACACCCAGATATCTAGGCATAGTGATGCGATGCCTTGGCAGCAGCCGCCAAGTAACCTTGAGCCATCGGGGGGAAGACTCCACAGCCTTATCCAACCCAAAAAGGAAGGTACCTAGATCTCTAGGTCTCCAATGGCGACATGTACAAAAGACGCCGGACAACAATCAGTCTTAACACGAGCAGAAACAACTGCAGCATGTTTCAGGAAAGATTCCCCCAATGTTTGTACGAAGTGGGGGTCACCAACTTCGTACTGGGTAAGAGTTTCCCAGTGGCTAAAGCCACCGGAAACTCTTCCACCACCACTCCCATGATATGATCGGGTCCAGCGATCATGGTATCAATCTTCAGTAAGGATTTGTGTGCCTCCCGGGCAAGTCGAAAACCAAACTATGGCTGCAGAGCCTCCACCACCAGCGAAATGCCCTGAATAGTGGGAACAGCCACCTCCGCAGAACCGTTGCGTAATCAAAATCTTCTGCAGGCGGGACAGAGGCATCGAGTCCCGCTACTCAGCAATCCGGATTGTCTGAAACATCTTCTGACTCCAAACCAGAACCCGAAGGCAAATCTTCCTCGGAAGAGACCTCCCTCAAAACCGGCAGCACCGAAGACCGCAGTTGACCCTGAAGGGAAGGGACGGGAACAAACCTCTATCCCTGCATTGCCAAAACAATCATGAGTGGAAACAGGTACCGACCAAGCTGGAAAACCAGGCGGCGGCGGTACAACCGACATGGCTGAAGTCGAAGGTTGATACCCAAGACCCACCTGCGGCGTAGCGCAGAGCCACAAGAGAAAGTTTTAAAATAAACTGTCCTCAAAACCCCCGGGCCGACCCTGAGAATGTACAGGAACCAAAGTCTCCTGCCACTTCTGTGAAGGGTACCGCCATGAACCTCTACCTCAGTCTGACAAGGTAGGTAAATCAGCGTCTAGAAAAGTCGCCATCTCTTGCACACCCGGCGTAGCCAATGGCAGAACCTCCGGAGCCGGAGCAACCAGCCCCAACATACACATAGGGAGGACTCCATGAATCCTGCACCCAGTGTGCAATGTGAGGATCCGCCGCACCTGGCAGCATCCCCACGCTATACCTTGCAACCAGCGAAAAGTCTGATTTCGCAAAAAGACGAACCGACCAAGGTTGACGTGGTGCTAGCCAATGTCGACCTCGTTAAGTGAACACCCCAGTCCGAAACAGATGGGAGCCACTCCAGCCGGCTTCGATCCACAGGATGGGAAAGAAGGGGAACCGCAGCAGCAGAAGTGACCACAGCCGCCTTGCGCACAACTCATGTTGCCGCTACCTCCTCTGTTGGAGATACAGGTGCCTCTGTCAGAGCAGCCTCCCCGACAGGTAACCAATTCTCTGCTTCAGCCAAAACAGAGAACTTGGTGAACCAGTGGTACCGGCCGACGTCACTGAACCACTAGCAGCGCCATCCGAATGGCAATGTGAAGAGGAAGCATTCTTACGGCTACCACCCTTCCTCGCATGAACAAATTCCGTGCACTTCTCTCCTTTTTCCTTCTGTACATCCCTCTTCCTGTCTGCCTCCTGGACCTGGTGACGAAATTTCAACCAAATGGATGAAGGCCATGTCACGCAGACCTCGCACTGTTGGTCAAAATTACAGGACAGACACAACAAGTGTGAGTCGAACCGGGGAAGCCACTTGCCACAGCTAGCTTTGGCACACACGCTCATCCTCGCAGTTGAGCCCGATGAGGCCATGTCAGACATTCTAAACAAACATATAGGAACCCCAATTATCCCAAAAACAACATATGTCTTGGTAAGGGCTTATGGAAAAGAAATAAACAAATTAACACTTTAATAAAAATTAAATGTTTTATTTAACGACGCACTCAACACATTTTATTTATGTTTATATGGTGTCGGACATATATGGTTATGGACCACACAGATTTTGAGAGGTAACCTGCTTTCGCCACTTCATGAGCTACTCTTATATCGATTAACAGCAAGGGATCTTTTATTTGCACTTCCCACAGGCAGGATAGCACAAACCATGGCCTTTGTTGAACCAGTTATGGATCACTGGTCGGTACAAGTGGTTTACACCTACCAATTGAGCCTTGCGGAGCACTCACTCCGGGTTTGGAGTCTGTATCTGGATTAAAAATCCCGTGCTTCGACTGGGATCCGAACCCAGTACCTACCAGCATGTAGACCGATGGCCTAACCATGATGCCACCAAGGCCGGTCCTAACACTTTAATAATGTATCACGTTGTACAAAAACCGAAAAAACTAAAAATTGACAGAGCTTGTTTAAAGTACATCCACAATGGAGGACTGCAGAATTGAGAACAATGGTCTGCCCATGCGCGGAAATGGATATACATCCGGCAAGGGAAGATAATTCTGCAGTGGAGGAGATGACTCAGGTTGTATAGTATTATTGTTGTGCTAGTACAGTAAGTTGAATAAAACTAATGGCAAATATTAAATACATATTTTCAACTTATTAGATGTAAAATTATGTCACATGTTAACCCAATTATAGCTTGAAGAAATTATAAGTTGAACATTATTGAATTGATGGTTTTTAACTACAATTATTAGCAGAATTAATTATTGTAAATATAATATATACAAACAATAGATATTTCATGTGTGTGTACAGTTTATTATGGGATCCTAAACAAGGGTCCATTTCTTATCAAGTTTATGTTACAAATAAAATGAAATTTATTTGCCTTAGTGAGTGACAATATCCTATTTATTACCCAAATAATTATGTTTTAAATTGAGAATACAAGAATGCAGACGGTGATCTCAAGTGGGACATAACACTCCTAGTGGGAGTAATACTTTTATACATGTAGGTATCAAGATATGTTGGATCATAATATTAGGGGTAATAATACATTTTATTATCCACATGGTTCAACATAACCGAGTTAATAATAATCATACGAAGCACACGTGTAATAACAAGTGTGATGACGTAATTGTGGGAAGCGATGTCATAACATGACATTGCTTCTCACAATTGAAATATGACGTCATTTCGTCGTCTCCTTCTAGTTGTGGCTGAAACATTTTGATTTGGGTCTTGTTATTCATAAAGAAAACAACAATAATACTATGGATAATAAAGAAATTATTACACTTGCGTGTGAGTCGTACTGATTTTAAGAAACTCGTGTCAGGATTCATGTATTACCCTCTCTCTCGCTCGGACAATACAAAAATCCTGACACTCATTTTGTAAAATCAGTACGACACACAAGCTCGTTTAATAATCTCTATTTATCACCTTTCTGAGAAAAAATTTGTGATTGACAATATGTTTATTGTCCCCAGAAACATAGGAGATGTCAGGGTTGGGGAGCCCCGATTCATCACCTTACAAATTATATTTGTTACAAAAACATTACTCATGGGGAAACAAACTTGTGCAAATCATGCAGTTTAAAATCAAACTATCGCTGACAATTCACAACACAAACATTCACACACACAAACACACCATATTTGACAAGTATATTGTAGTCATATCCAAACATGCATAAGATATGTAAATAATTAATTATATTATTATTCAACCTGAAAAAGTGAAGCATAATTTGACAATTTTTTATCAAATTTCTCTTTTCTGCCTTTGTTAAAATAAGCACACTTTTCAATTTGATACCTTATAGATAATTCATTCTTTAGATGTTCTATATTTGGCAAGATATTTTTTACTTTACATTTATAAATACAAAAATTAGAAAATAAGATTACAAAATCCAATCCCTCGTCTGTTTTAAAGTTTTTTTGTACACCAAACAATACAAATTCAACATTTAATTTGAGATTGTCAATATGAGAACATTTAGTTTTTATCCAATTCAAAACATGTGTCCAAAAAATTCTCACAATATTACAGTCCCAGAATAAATGAATCACTATTTCAGTTGTTGATCTATAAAAAGTACATCTATCACTATCAGATTTATTAATTTTATACATAAAACTATTGATAGTGAGAATTCTGTGTAACAGTCTAAACTGAAACCATCTAAGCTTGGCCTCTTTGGTAGACCTAAAAGAGTATAAAAAAGCTGTATTCCAATCAATATCAGAGTTAAACTGCTCCCATTTATCCTTAGCTTTCCATGGATTTGAAGAATTAAGTAAGGTAAAATATATAGCTTTTGAACCCTTTGACTCAGATAATAATTTGGAAATTCCAATACGTTGATCTAAGGCTAAGTTGGTTCTTTCTTTTTTTATGCCTAATTTGTAAAGATAAACTTTTATAGAAGACAGCATACCAAAACATTCTACAAACGGAATGGCTTCTGTACTTAATGTGAGAAATTCATCATATGACAGAAAAGATCCCTCATTATTGATTAAATCACATATTTGCAAGAAACCTGCATCTATCCAGTGTTTCCAGTAAACTGATTTCTTTCCAATTTGTATATTATCATTATAAAATAAAGGTTCAGTAATAAAGGCTTGAAAAGAATTGACTGGAACTTTGTTTACAAATTCAAAGTATGCTTCCAAACAATTTCTCCAAAAAGGATTAGACACATTTGTTAATATTTTAGAAATAAAATCGTTCCCAAATAAATCCATTTTTTCTAGTAGAGGAAACTTAAACAAAAACAACTACTTCCAGTGCACATTGTTGTCTGAAGTTAATAATTTTCGTATCCATGTGACTTCCAGTGATTTAACATAACTTATTACGTCAATCATACTCAAGCCACCCTCTTTAATTGGCTGGCAAATAGTTTTTCTGTTAATTCTATCTGGTTTCTGGTCCCATAAAAAAGCAAAGAGTATTTTATTTAATTCTTTCATAAATTTATCTGAAGGATTTGGGAGTGTTAGCAAAAGATAGCTTAGTTTCGAGACTAATAAAGCCTTTATGACAGCAATCTTGCCTAATGGAGTAATATGCCTTTTCATCCATGTGCATATCAAATGTTTTATTTCATAAATTTTACCTCTATAATTAAGTTCCACCATATCAGAAACATTAGTTGAAAAACTAATACCCAAAATCTTAAAAATAGGAGGATACCACTTAATATTGAGACTTGGTGCATATCGAACATTACATCCTGCTTTAGATCCAATCCAAACAACTTCAGATTTATCGTAATTTATTTTTAACCCAGACATAATACTAAATAATTCTAATGTTTCAACTGTCGCCTCAAAAGATTCTTTACTGCCATCAAGTAAGAATTCTGTATCATCAGCATACTGGTTAATTAGAAATTCTGTATTATTAACTTTAATACCTTTAAATTTTTGGCTATTTCTGATTAATATTAATAAAACTATATAAGGACTGAGTGGATTGCCTTGACGACATCCTCGACCTATTTTAAACCATGAGGAAACTCTGCCATTTATAACAAGACAAGACTATGTTATTATAAAAAATATGTATCCATCTTTTGATGTTTTCTCCAAAGCCGAACAAGGATAAGGTTTTTTAACAAAAGCAACAGAGTCAAAAGCTTTCTCAAAATCAATATTGAAAAGCATTCCAGGAAACTGGTATTTTTTTGTATGATAGATTAGCCATAAATCCAGTTTGATTAACATTTGTTATGATGGGAAGAACAGTTTTTATTCTCTCAGCAATACAAGATGAGATTAATTTATAAGTAACATTTACAAGGGAGATGGGTCTCCAATTCTTAATGAATTTTTTGATTTACCAGATTTTGGTATACAGGTGATAATTCCTTGTTTTTGTGTAATGGAAAGTTCTCCTTTTTTAAAGGGACACACCCTAGTTTCAGTTCATGGAATTAACATTAAGTTTAGTTTAATTTACAAAGTTTTATAAAGTTACAATTGAGTGAAACATGAGTCTTTGACTTTGAAAAGGTGAAATACCCTCGAAAATAGAATAAAACTCGACTACATAACTGTTACTTCTCGGAGGCACGTGCCTTTTTAAAAATATGAGAAATGCATTTTGTGATATTAAAAAACATCAGGATGACCAAAAACACTTCGAATGTACGAAAATGGATACTTTAAACAATAACATTTAAGTAAAGTATGATTTCAGTTATCAATAAAACGCCTCTAATAGTCAAAACTATGTCTTAGTGTTTAAAAACTAGGGTATGTCCCTTTAAAGGCATAATTAACAGAGTTAAAAAGAAAATAACCGATTTCTTGCCAAAAGAATTTGAGAAATTCCACTGAAAAGCCATCCGAGCCTGGACTTTTATTATTTTTCATCTTTTTAAGAGCATTTGACAGTTCATTATAGCTTAACTGATTTTCTAGACTGTTTGCCAAATCTGAATTTAGAGTTGGAAAATCATAATCAGCAAGTAACTCAGTGATATTGTTATTTTTAATGTCTTTTTCATGAGAACAATACAAATTTTCATAAAAGTTTTTTGTTTCTGACAAAATATCATCAGTTTCTGAAATAATTTCACCATTATCTTTTTCAAGTTCAGTTATTGTTTTAGATACAAAATTTCTTTTCTCGAGATTACAAAAATAACTAATAAGTTTTTTCACCCTCTTCTAACCATGTAGATCATGACCTGATGAAAACACCCTGCATCTTAATTTTCCTTATATCTTCTAGTTCTTTTCTTTTTTGTTCTAACATTTTGAAATCAATAACCGAATCATTTTCCAATCTTTCAATACTCTCAATTAAATCTGCTTCAATTTGCATTCTTTCTTTCTTCTTAAAAGATGCATATGAAATAGTCTTTCCATGTATTTCCATCAACAAGGTTTCAAAAAATAATTGGTCGTCAATTCTTAACTGAATATCCGAAATTAAAATGTTATCAAGATTATCCATATTATAAACTAAAGCTGCATATTGTTTTTTTACATTGGATATTACATTATGTACTATTTTAACATATTCCTTATCTCTCAAAAGCTAATTATTAAATTTCCAGTAGGTGTTTGTTTTAACTTGTTTAAAATGTAAATGAAGTTCTATCAAAGAATGATCAGTTCTATATCCCGTGCTAATCTTGACTCTATTTGTAAAGGTAGAAAGATGATCTGAAAGAAGAAAAAAATCCAGCCGAGCCTGCTGTAAAGGCTTATTTCTCCTCCAAGTAAATTTTAATTCATCAGGATTTTCTTCACGCCAGATATCAATTAAATCAAACTCACCCATTATTTCAAGAACTATTTCTCTGGCTCTGGGATTGTTTATCTGTTTATAATTATGCGTATCAATGTCAGGGTTAAGCACCAAGTTCCAATCACCTACCATTATTACATGCTGGTTATTATAATACTGAACCTTTTCGGCAATCATTTTGTAAAAATCAGGATTATCAGTATTATAGGTCCATACAAGTTTACAATAGTTATTCGATATTCATATAGTGACATATCTATAATCAATAAGTTACCCCCATTATCTTTAAATACATTATGTATTTTGTATTCAGTATTATTATTAATTAGTAATGCTACACCTCTTGATTGCCCATTGTGTGAATTAAAAATACAGTCATAACCCCATTCCGAATGTATACATTTTTCGTTTTCTTTAGAAAAGTGAGTATCTTGTAAAAGATAAAGACTGTGTTTTCTAGAACGTAAATAATTTAAGACATGAGAATTTATTTCTTGATGCTTTTGTTTTCCTCCTGTCAACCCAGATGCACCAACAGCCGAAAGGGCTGGGTAAATACTGTATACACTCCATTATTCTCTCAATTACATCCTTTGCTATAATACGTCCAAAGAATTCAAATCGGCAACCTATAAGTAATACATAAATACAGTAACATTATATGTCATCAAATATGTTGCAAGTACATGTAGGTGTTATATTAATTGTTCAGCTCTTAACATACATATTAAAATCACAAATTATAGATTTATACTATTTGTTAGAATATTAGTATGTCAAAGGATTTAGAAATAAAGTTTTGAAAGATTATTTTTTTGTGAACAAATAATATATTACATTATGTCCACACACTTTATTAATAAAATTTAATAATAGTTTTTAATTATAAATGTTATTATGTCCAAGACAATGTTAGGCTTGGGGAGCCCTGAATCACTGCCTTCCAGTATGCTTTTAACATCGTCAAATATATTAAATTAAATAAATAGAAAACATAATCATAGCATTCATAAAGAGATGTTTAAAAAATATATATATATAAAATAAGAAAGGAAAACAGAGAGAGAGAGGGAGGGAGACAGAGAGCGAGAGAGTGAGTGAGAGAGTGTGTATGTAGGCCTACTTGATAATCAATTTTCAAGAGACAAGAAATGCCACTAATCAAGATTTTGCAAACAAAATGCTACCTGGAATAAATAAATATTTATAAATATTTTCTTTATTGCTTTATTTTGCTTGTTTTTTTTTTTTTCTGTTTGTATCGAAACAAGCTGAGATTTCTTTTGCTATTATTTAAATACAGAATTATTAATTAACTTTATGATAATTACAATTTTTTAAATATTTTTTTTTAAAAATATATTTAAAATAATATTTCCTTTGTAAAATATTTTACATGGTTTAATCTTTGGTTTTGAATTTCCATACTATAAATATTTAATTAATGTTGATAATTGTTTTCTAGTTTGATTATTAATCATACCAAATATAATGACCAGTATTTGTTTTTCTAGCATGAGTATTTTCTAACGTCGGTACAACGTTGTACCAATGTCGAGCTAACGCCTTCAAGCAGAAATAAATTTGGCGCAAATGCTTCAATGCAGTAATTTATTTTTTGACTATTTACACAAAACTTTAATAATTTCACATAAATCCCGAAATTGATGCTGGAAATATTTTGTTTTCAAACACAAACGATGGCTTCTGAAGGTGAAGGTCAGAATTTTCCTCACGCGCTTGTATGCTGGGGCGAGATCAACCCGAACCAAACATTTGCCAACGTCATGGCAATGTTAGGCTGGCGACAGCGATAGTGTCGACCATGGTGACGTTGGGTCAATATAGTTGTGCTATCTGGGTAGATTAAAAACAAATGCATCTTTTTTTCTTCTTTTTTTTCTAATTTTGAAATAAACACCGATTCTCAGCAGCCAGTTGTCTATACCTTTGAGGATTTTATGCACCTATTATCCATTAACACTTTCATATGTAAGAAAACCAAAACTGCCAAACCATAGCAACACCATGACAGCGGTTCCATGTGACGTCATAATACGTGTTAAGATATCCTCAATATAAAACCATTTAATAGGTGGTGGTAATAGCGGAGTTTCACTGCAGTAATATTACAGGGTTGAAAATTAACATGAAAGCCAGGATCGCCAGCAAGACCCATTGAAGAAAAAACTTACTAGCCCTTCTCAAATTCAATTAGCCCTCCAATTATCACATTGGAAATTAACTGCATAGGTAGCCTAAAATTAAAACTATAGTGTGTTTTTTGTTGTTGTTGAATAATAACTGTTTGCATTAAAGAAAATCGATGAATTGATGTTTAACTTCATAATAAATAAAGTAAAAATTGATGTAAAAACATGCTGTTAAGTTCCAAGTACCATTAAATTAAACATTAAATCTCCTTTTCAATACAGCAGGCCTGAACAAATTGCACGAATGACTGTTTCGTTAGTGCATCGGTTATACCATTTTATTTGGCATAACCGATTTACCATTCGTGTAACAATTTACTGAATTATTAATCTCGGCAACGAACCAACATATTTTTATCACAAGTACAAACATTAGACTTGTCCTGGCGCAGTGCTTTTTCGTAGTGTTTAACATAACCAGTCAAGTTTGTATAAATAGCTTGCACAGTAGGTACATTCCCACTGGTTGTTAGAAGGTGTTATAGCTGAATTTAACCAATCAAAATTGGCAATATTGTGATGGTCATAACAACCAGGGTCAATTCTTCATTTAATATTTTGGGGAGGTGTAGTATTCATACATATATGTATGGGTTATAGTTTATTTCAAATATTGCACATAGTATTTTATCCAGATACATTAACATCATACACAACAGCTGATGTGTATTTTTATGCTGGGGTGTTGTTAAACATTTCTTCCTTTCTTGTAATGTAAGTTAACAACCTATGACATTCTAATTAGAATATTCCAACCTTTAACAGTGTGCTGTTATTGACATCTATACAGGGCAGTAGCTAGGATTTTTTGCTGAGATGGGGGGGGGGGGGGAGGGGTTGGGGGGCAACTGAGCAGTAAATAGTCTATAACTCCTTAAATATAGTTAAGAAGATAATTTTCTTTCAGTTTCTGTAATGTTTTTCCCAGCCCTGCTATCTTGGGATAGAACACGAAAAATGATGAAATATATGAGTTACATGATGCTTTTATTTTTTATTATTATTACATGTAAGCACATAATTATTTTCAAAAAATTAAATTGTTTCTTAATTAAGTTAAAGCTATGCAGATACACACAAACACAAAATACTTCTAAAATCTTTTCCAGAGTATTAAATACAGCTCAGTATAAAACTAATTTAATTCAAATCTGCCTAGTAGATTTTTATGTTTTAAAAAAAAATTCTTCATTTCTCTCATAAAATCACTCTTTTTGTCACAAAATGGCATTATTTCACCATAATAATTTGTTATTTTTTTTATATTTTGTACCAATATTTTGATATTTATTTTAAGTCAAAATTTATATTAATTCTTGTCACAGAATCATACATTAGAACTGAAATTTGACTCAAATTACACTGAGGGTGGGGTAACAATTTGATATCTGGCATCCACAGGCAAGAGAGTCAATGTCAGTTGATGCAAAAGTATATCTTTCCATGCACTTTTTAAATTTGTATTGGTTCTGGTCTGCTGATTATACAGTTATCTTTGAAGGATAAAAATGTCCAGAATGAGAATCTGTATGTTGACACTATGTCATCGTTGAGTAACCTTTTTTACAGACATTTTCAACACACTGTAGACCCCAGACTAACCATGCATGCCAGTTGCCTTTTTTTGTTGTCCTTTTGTATCATGTGTCCTACGGATACAAAATTATTAGAAGATCTCTACCTATTTAGATAGCTTTTACAAACATTAAAGCATAAAACAAAACATAACCACATCTCAGTGGAGTTTCCTGGTGGCCATCTTGGTTTTCAAAATGGAACATAGTAATTCTCCTACATGTTTTAATGTGGTTTTATTAACACAGCACTAAGTTGGCTGGCAGGCTGTGTCTTCTTTTTGTCTTCTTTAGTATCGTCGTGACAGTCGCAACACTGCAGATAACGAAGATGATCTAGACAGAATTATGAGGCAGAGATTTCTCTCGTTGACGGAGGATAGTGATGACTTTCCGAGAAAAAGTGAACCACCTCCAGAAGAAATCATACCACCACCCCCAGAAGAAATCGAACCTTCTCCACAAGACGATGTTGCACCTGCAGAGGACATAGTGCCAGAGAAAACTGACGAAATGGAAGACGAGACTGGCGCGTATGAGAGTCCTGTGCTAACAGATCTTGTTAAAAAGCTCAACAAACCACCGGGAGGACTGGAAGGATTGCTGGGCATGTCGGACGAAGAACCAATGGTGTTAGGCAGGGCTATGGTCAGTTTGTTTTTGTTTAACAACAACACTAGAGCACATTGATTAATTAATCATGGGCTATTCTGAAAGCAAATACCACTGACTTTGACCAGTTGTGGTGCCCTGGCTGGAATGAGAAAAACCCAATCAGTTGAATGGATCCAGCGAGGTGGTTTTATCCTGCGATGCAAGCAACTTAAGCGAGCACTCAATCGACTGAGCTAAATGCCACTCCTCCATGGTCAGAGGCAGTCACATCGGTCTCAAGTACCCATGTGCTTGACACACATATTAGTCTGATTGTATAACTTCCAAATGAACCTATTATGGGGAAAAAGTAAAGAAAAATTAATTAATTCTCAATCAGTAAGCCCAGTATAGTGTCCCAGATTTAAATCCCCATGCTTGAAGAATGTTTTCCCCAGCACTTAATTAAAGGCCTCAAATGTTTTCGAAGATTCACTGATATATGGTGTAGGGTTAACAAATTTAAGGTTTTAGTCACTTGAAATCTTTCTTTGATAAGGAAAATGGGTTAAGTAATAATTAAGCCAACCTTTGGATGACAAAACATGCGACAGTAGGCCCCTATGATGTTTTGTTTTGTTAGGTTTTTTTGGTTCATTTGGGTTTTTTTGGGGGGAGGGTGTTTACGCTGTGCATTAAACCGATGACCACTTTGCAAATCGGTCAAAATAATTAGCAAAAGTTTAACGAAAAACTATTAGCTGGTTGTATGCCACATTTGTGATGCTAGAAAACATGTTATCCATTTTCGAACCAAGCACTATAACGTTGTAACCGTCTAGACTCTCTGCCCTGCAAAATTCTATGCACATGCGCTTAATAATAATAATAAATGGGCAGTTCATGTTCTGACTGTTTATTATATTATTACAGCGTATTCTCAGTTATTTTCGTCATAAAATAATATATTAAATTTTTTTATTTTATTATATAGCCGGCCCTCATTTGCCAAGTCTCTGTACTTCGTGAATATTTATATAAAATTCTAAAATACATTATACTGTTGTATATACAGCCTCATCACTACGACTTTGTTTTGCCAAATGTATTTTTATGACTTTTGACAAAGATTCTTCCAAATTAAAAAAATTAAGCATGTCATGGAATTCCCCCAATCGTAGTTCAATTAAGATATTTTGGATCATACAATAACTAGGTTTGGTATTCCAAATGAATGTAATTTCCATTTATAATCCATATTTAGAGATTGAGCACCTTTAATCTGGGGAATCAATGCTTTATCTCTTTAGTTATGGGACTAATACACATGGCCTCCACTTCCGATGTCTATTAATTATATCTGTAGTGACATAGGTTTTCATCCTGAAGACAACATGCTTTCACATGACCTCAAAACAAACCATATTTCCCTATCAAAATCATATCCCTGCACAAGACAGTCAAAAGTTCAATAGTACAGAATTCATGAGGGAAATGTTTAGTCAATTTTGTGTACCAATTTGTTTGAGTTCAGCTCTAGGGATCAGAAGGGATTTAATCCGAACCCTTCAGGGACTTGGATTGGCAATACATGTAGCACATTGCAGGGTCGTAGGAACGACTCTGGGACAGTAGTGGGAGGGGGTGGAGGGACTGACGGATTGGGTACAAACTCTATCAGATTTATGTGATAAAAAAAATAAAAAATAAAAAAAGGCTTAAAAGTGGAGGGAGGGGTGGGGGCACATACCTTAGTTCCTAAAGTCATGCAGTGATATAATTACACATTTGTATGTGGTTGTATTAACACATCACTAGGTTGACTGGTTGGCTGTGTGACATACTAACCTAACAGTGAAGACTCATGCTATATGCATGTTGTTTTTGTCTTCTTTAGTGTTGTCCATACAGTCTCACCACTACAGATAATGAAGATGATCTGGACAGAATCATGAGGCACAGATTTCTCTCGTTGTCGTCGGAGGATAGTGATGATTTTCCGAGAAGAAGTGAACGACAATCAGAACCCCCAGAAGAAATCGAACCTCCACCACCACAAGAAGACACTGCACCTGCAGAAGACATAGCACCAGAGATGACTGACGAAAGCATCAGAGCTGAAATAGAAAACGAGACTGTACCAACGGAGCCTGATGAGAAGCTACCACAGGTAGGACTGGAAGGAGCAGTACACATCTGCTTGACACACATAGTAGTCTGGTTGTGTAACTTCTAAATGAACCG
>JAECMU010120203.1:0-12272 GCA_016106625.1 Dracogyra subfuscus
CAGTTGTGGAGCACTGGCTGGAATGAAAAATAGCCCAATGGGTCCACTGACAGGGATCGATTGTAGAGTGACCACCAAAAAAACAAAAACATTGCTTTTCATCATACATGGTATAAAGGTAGCTTCACAAAGTTTCCATCTGTTAACTACACACACATGTACAGCACCTGCATGCTCAACAGATTTGTAGTTTTTAATAAATACAGAACTGTTGGGATTCACCCAGCTGCTAAACAGATGTTTAAACACGTTTTTAGTATTTGACAACTTGAGTACAGAGAAATATTTATTATCCATATGGTTCAACATAACGGAGTTAGTGTAATAACAAGTGTAATGACTGGAGAAGCGACGTCATAACATGACATTGCTTTTCCAGTTCTAGCTCAGACAGTGCATTTGAAATAAGATGTCATTTTGGGAAGCAACGTCATAACATGACGTTGCTTCTCCAGTCCTAGCAGCTCAGACAGTGCATTTGAAACATGACGTCATTTTATTGTCTCCTAGTTGTAGCTGAAACATTTTGAGTTGGGTCTTGTTGTTCATAAAGTAAACAACAATAATAACATGGATAATAAAGAAATTATTACAAACGCCTGTGAGTTGTAATGATTTTATGAAACTCGTGTCAGGATTCATGTATTACCCTCGCTCTCGATCAGGCAATATAAAAATCAATACACCACACAAACTCCTATAATAATCTCTATATAATGTACTTGATCAGAACAGGCAATGACCTATTCATTCATGTATGACAATAGGAAGTCAACTTCAATAGGTCCTCTAAACAATGTATACCAATATACAAATACATCCTTCATTGAATGGGTGGGTGTGCATAAACACACACACACACAAAAGCAAAAACAAAATAGAATAGGAAAGGAAAGGAAAGGAAAGGAAAGGAAAAAAAAAAAAGGAGAAAAAAAAAAAAGATAATGCAATTATCATTTTATTTTACCAAAATATTTTGTTGGAAAGGCGAATAGGTAATTAATGAAACAGCAGCAGCTATGTGTAGGGAAAAGACTATGAACAGCTGGGTCCAGGGCTCGAAACAGCAGCCTGCAGTCCATTTTTTAGACCTAGCCAGTGAAATAGAAATTTCCCTGCTAAAACCACAACAAATTTGCAGGTCAATTGTTTTCAACAGAGAGATGTTTGTATGATTACCACATCTGCTATTTACCTGTTAATTCTGTTATATTTTAACTCCACAGTGCCTAAAATACATCAAGAGTTCATAATTTTTCACACACTAAACCAAACCCTCACTTCACCTTGTGCTATATTTCTTATTTGGCAGGCCATATGTTTTTCTTGGCATAGCATATTTTCTTTCGGCCTGCTAATTAAAAAAACAAAAATGAACAGCAGGGTCTATTTTAATTCCTATTCCAAGCCCTGCCCTGGGTCATCCGAGTGTGTGTGTGTGTGGGTGGGGGGGGGGGGGGGTTGGGTGGGGGTCAGGTGTTTCCCTTCATGGTTCACCATACAAATTCTCTACTTCCTAACTGGGTTAGTCTTCTTCATATGTAAATCTTATTATCTAAAATCTATTTTATGCAATGTGATCTCTGTTAAGCCTGTCACTCATGGGATAATAGGGGCCATTCCAGAAATATCTGATAGGGGTGGAGGTGTAGTGAGCAAGAACTACATAATTATTTTAGGCCTGGCTGTTTCAGCATATTTTCTACAAGCATACTTTGTTGAAATAAAATGTTATTTTGTAGGTGGTGGTATATAACACAGTGACACACGTCTAACCTGGATCACATCGAGGACCTAATATTTATCCCATTTAGTCAGGATCCGGTGTTTAAAGGGTCGGTTTTAGAATTTAGAACATTTGAGACCATGAAACTTGGCCAGTTTTAACAGAAATCCAGTTTGTTTAAGGTCCAGTATAGGCAGGTTTCACTGTATAAAAAATGCCTCTGCCTACCCCCGAACTCAAATCTGGGACTGCCCTTATGAAAAAGGTTGGTTACAGTCTGCTGAATTAAAGCAGGGTGTGCGTCTTCATACATACATGTATATTTACCTTTTTATGCCATTTTGACCTCACTGCTTTTCTTGTCAGTGTACTACATCTAATCATAATGTCAGGCCATATTATCAAGAACAAGGGTCAGATTGGTATTCTTGCTTAAAGAATTATGGTTTGGATAAATGTGGATATAACATTCAATGGATATAGGTATCTCACAATAATATCTGGCAGTAAAATGATCAGAATCTGGGTTATTTTTTCCTAGAGATCAAAGTTGAGGTTGACACTATACAGTTTCTATTGCACCAGCGAAGTAGCTGGGTATCTCTATTTTTGATCAATGTACTTGTTAATACAAGTATGTACACAACAACAACAAAAAAAGAAGAAGAAGAAAAAAAGAGTGGGGAAAAATAAATAAAAAATAATTTGATCAAATGTAGTCAAATAAGCAATGCATGTCCTTTATATCCATTTGTGTTTTCACAGCAGCTCATTTGAAAACATGATCTATTTGTAATAATGTTCCTTCACATGAAGACTTGTTTTGTTTGTTCCACATTTAGTAAATATCCCCCACCTCTGCAAAAAACACTTTTAAAAACAGCAAATACTTTTCGACCAACAAGTATCAAGAATACATTTGAACATGCACATTTTACATGTTGGCATATATGTGGAATACTGTTATATACTGGTAGTCAATAACCAGCAAACTCTGTACGGGTTTTCCAGTAAATATAACAATTTTGGAAGCCGGTGAAGGTTATATAAATGCAGAATATAGTTATACACCTAATTGCCTTTTAACAATAGGCGGTTACTATATAAAGTGTTTTGTGTGTAGATTTAACTTTAGAAACAAATGGACTTTTACTTCATAAACATTATAAATAAATTTTTAAATCACCTAAGCCAACAAATGTAGGATATCAGCAAACAGAATTTCCCTTTTATCGAGGTATAAAAGAAAAGAAAAGATAATTTATACTCACTTTTATTTATTTTGTTTAAACCTTTATACTTCAGGCACACCTCCTCCCAAAAATTAGCTGATGTCAGATATTAAATTTATAAAATACTGTACTAATACCAGTGAAAAAGGATAAACGTGCACTTTCAAACAAGCATTCCAAGAGTTCTGCTACAGCAATACATGAACATGTCCCTAACCATGCACACCCAACAAATTTTTTTATCTTCTCGGGTTCAAGGGCCATAACTCTGTCAAAAAATGGGCAAATCCCCAAGAAAGAAAAACTTTATTTGTAACACTGGCCTCGGTGGTGTTGTGGTTAAACCATCAGACAGATAGGTACAGGGTTCGCAGCCCGGTACCAGATCCCACACAGGACACGTTTTAATGAGTCAGTGGGTAGGTGTAAGACCACTACACTGTATTACCTATCACTAACCAGTAACTAATCACAGTCCTGGACAGACAGCCTGGATAGCTGAGGTGTATGCCCAGGAAAGTGTGCTTGAACCTTGATTGAATATAAGAATAAAAATAAGTTGAAATGAAATTACTTGTAACTCTACATGCTAAAGCAATATACAAAATTTCAGCTCAATATTTTGAAGCAAAAAGAGTCCCGAAAATCATACATGGGACAGACAGACAGACAGAAACAAAACCCATATGACGTCATACACTACAAACTTACCAGAATTTCAGTCAAATAAGTTCAGTGACTAAATTAAAATCAAATATGGGTAATAAATAGGATATTAAATTTGCTACCATTTCGTATAAAAGTAGACACAGATTTGTCCACTGCCCCAACATATGCAACCACAGATATCCGAAACTATCGCCAACACCAAATTCACTAGCAAAGGTTGCCAATCAGAAAACTACTTTTAAAAACAGCAAACATCTTTCCACCAACAAGCATCAAGAATACATTTGAACATATACATTCGACATGTTGGCTTATGTTTAAAATAATTTTATATAGTCAATAAGCAGCAAAATCTGTACTGGTTTTCCAGTAACTATAGCAATTTTGGGAGCTGGTGGATGTTATATAAATGCAGAATGTAGTTATACACCTAATTGCCTTTTATCAATAGGTGGTTACTATATAAAGTGTTTTGTGTGTAGATTCAACTTAAGAAACAAATCAACGTTTACATCATAAATGTTACAAATAAATTTAGAAAAAACACCGAATGAATGTAGGATATGACTCTTCAGAGCTCGCAAGCAGATTTCCCTTTTATTGTGAACAGGATCAATACAGTGCCATTTACCCAATTCTGTGATGTGAAAATAACAAAGTGTGATGACACACTAAATTTACGTCATTCTTTGCTAAGTGGTACAAATTTGTCCTGACAAATACAGGAATGTCCTTTGGTCTACATTGCAAAGTTAAATTCAAAGAGTTTAATAAATGTTTGAGTTGAGCTTTTAACTTAAAACTCTTTGTGGTTTGTTGCCCATTTTCTGTATTCTATCATGGATTTCACTTGCCATACCTTCCAGGACCCATTCCACTAAGCGATCTTAGCACTAAGATCAGCTTTAGCACATAAGGTAGTTAAGGCACATAAGTTGATTTTAGTGCTACAATCCTTCATGGTATGGGGCCCACATCACCTATACAGTGACTTCAAAACAAGAATCCTATCCATGTAACAGTAAATAAGCTATTTCATATTTACATATCTTGCCACCAATCTCACTAAACCAGCAGATACAAAATGTATGTGCTTTACAATAAGGATTACTGCGCCCATCAATTAAATAGAGGTATGCCACAGGGTACATCCAAAATCATTTACGTGTATATATACTTTGACCAAAAAAACCTACATGTAGCTTTATAACATCAGTTCAGCTATTATTTTTATTAATCATGCTTTTTTACATGAAGTATTATGCCAAATAAAAATAAAAAACCACCACCCAAAAAACATCAAACATTTATGTCACGCAAAATTACAATTATAATCATGATACAATTTTTAGTGCTGGCAAAGTTTTTTATTAACTGTCTAGTTTACCATTTGTTTAATCCATTGGAATTTGTTTTTTCTGTGTTCATTACCCTACCCTGTGACATCACAGCAGTGTTAAAATTCAACACAAGATGGGTGATGTGGTAAACAAAAACTTTCTATAAACACCAAGGGATGAAACAACCAATTTTCTATCAACACAAATGGACACACAGAATTTTTTTAATAAACACAAAAGGATTGGGGAAAATTAAAAAGCTAATGTTTCTATAAACACAAAGGGATTGGGTAGCATGATAAACATATAGTTTTAATACAAACTACATTATTTTCCTACAAATTTAAAAGGTAAATTATAACAGTGATAGAAAGTCTATACACTACAGGGATTTGGTGCACTTTGTTTTTTGCATCAATAAGCAGAAGATAGTTACCAATCATCATCAGTTTCCATTGGTTCCGGATTGCTTGGAACAAAAAGAGCCAAGTTAACAACACTAACTTAAATAGTTACCTAAATTAACACTAGCAGTATACTAAATGTAAATATTAAGATGTATTTTAGGGTGAAACAAATTTAATAAAATAAAATAAACAAATACATTAATTTTCCATTTTTATCCTCTAAATTTTTACATTTGAATCATACATGGATTTTATTTTATTTTTGTATATCTGTATTTCTGCCAATAATGGAAAGGAAAGAGGTGTTTGTTTAATGACACATCAGCACATTTTAAACTGCAGCTATTTGGTGTACTATCGTGGTTCTTATTTCAACACTTGGTTGGAGAATTATTGGAGACCAACATCTATCAAAATACCAGCAAGGACTCTCTTATACAGCACACAAAACAGCCTTTGATACATCAGATATGGGCCACCACTTGGGATAAGGGAACAAAACAACTGATCACGTAACAAGTTTTGCTTGTATGTTATTGGATGTTAAACACATTGTTAAGGACAACAGTGCTTTAGATGTGCATCATTGATTTGGTCCTTCTAGGGAAATCGATCAACCATGACACATAAACAAGCCTCTACCTGTAACCTACAGCCTGCCTTTTCTAATACAGTGCCATGCTCAGGCATAATGAAATAACTGTGAACATTGCCGCATTCAACACTTGTAAATAGCAAGTGAAGCTAAAAGGCACTAATTGTTTCCTTTTATTCTTTTTTACTTATTCGTTACCAATCCAATCATATAATTTTCAAGAAGAAAAAATAATTGACATTTCACTTAATTGAAGTTAGTTAAATAATGATAATTTATATTTTACACAATATTTTCCTAATAAGAATACTATTCAATTTATTTCTAATACAAACAATTTAAATTCCTGTTTTTTTTAAGTTTAAATTTAAAAGTTTAAATTATAAACAAAGCACAGTTTAGATTACTACATAGTTTTCCTTTTGACAAACATATTCTCTTAGTGATAAAATATTTAGTCTTCTATTATGAGTGAGATTCCAAAATAACGACCATTCATTAAAGCCACCGACTCTAGTTAAAACAGTGCAAGCAGGGCAAGCTCTGGCACTCGCCAAATTCGCCAAGTACGAATTTTAAAATTAACTGGGGAATTTTATTTAAATTTGGTAAATCAATTTTATGTAATAATTGTTATTTATTAGAAATTAACTAGGTTTTTGCAATTTTTGAAGTTCAAACTGATGATTTGGCAAATAGTTCTGCTCACTCAGAGCTTGCCCTGACAAGTTATTTTCACCTATTATACCATTAAATTACACTAAACATCACATCTTTGCTTAAATAAAATATTTTGGAATATTTCAACATATTTCTGGCCATCCTGATATTTGTTGTAATTCAAAATTAACAAAATGCACTTCGAAACTACAGCAGCAGCTTGGACACAAATAATGGACTGACAACATTAAAAACTTAAATTAAAAATTGATATTTAAAAATACATAAACATGAAAAGACAACAAACTGACACAAGACAAGGAGTGGTACACACGGATCTTTATTTTACACTAAGGTATAAAAAATATGTTCAGACAGGATGTACTCAATAACTAATTTAAATTGGCATGTAGCAGTTTGCAGAGATTGAAAACAGTGTGTGCTCAACTATATGTTATGTGACATGCAAGGAAGACCAGTCACCAATTGCTACCATACCTATCGTCTTGCTTAGACGCCATTGTTTCAGACTTGCTCTGTTTACTTTCAAATCTGTCTATGTCCCACGAGCCTCCCTTATTTGGGTTGCCCCAGGTTCCAAAGTCATCATTTTTCGAACCATATGAACTGTCGCCATAGGAGTCTTTCTTAGAACCATAGGAACCATCACCAAAACTGGAACAAGAAAATTACCAACGTCAACAATTAGCATTCTCTAATCCTTTTTAGAAGATACATTGTAATGAGTAACCTATTTTATTTTAACTGCAGTGATGTGACACCTGTTAAATATAATATAAAATAAAAAAACATACCTTTTCGGTATGTCAGACCAGATTATAGTTTGTGAAAATTATTTGATAAAAAACAGAAAATAAAAGAGCGAAAATCAATTAGAAAGCTAAAAAATACAATTCCTCATACTTCTCCATTTGTGTATGTGTTGAGTGAGAAGTCAAAGTAAAACAGTAACATCAATTAGATAATATTAGAACAGAATGATGTCTGGAATGAGAAAATATCTTAGGTACTCAATTGACCAACCAATAATGTAATTTTGGGAAGTGACGTTATTGTATGACATGACTTCCCCAGTCTTAGCTGCGCATTACTAAGAAGCGGGCAGCATAGCCCAGTGGTACAGTGCCCACCTGATGTGCGGTCGGTCTAGGATCGATCCCCGTCAGCTAACCACTGGGGTTTTTCATATGTCCGATGCCGATATAACCGTAATTATAATGTGGTGAGATGCGTCGTTAAACAAACAAAAAAAAACAATATTACTAAGAGCAAGTGGGCAAAACATGTATTAACGTAAAATAAAATTGTTGTGGGCCAATAAACAACCTATTGTATAACAACTTTGTTTTGTGGAAATGCTTTATAATGAAAATGTTGCACAATAAAAATGCTGTATAATGGAAAAAAATAGCTAACCCTTTAGAAAAGCCACCTCCAAACATCTCCATTTCGTCCTCAAAGAAATCTTTATCTCGACCCCACTTGTTGGCTTTGCGACCGTAGCGCCCTCCACCTCTGTCTTTGTCATTTGGCGACTCCTGTTCTATCGACTGCATGTCACATACTGCGGAATGGCTGATACCTCTGAAAAACACCAGCGAACAATACTTAATTAAGCGTATTAGTAATCAAATAATTTACCATCATAATACTTCCGGAAGACCAGAATGACCAATACACCCTAAAAACCCACAGTGCACAACACTTACAGGGACATTCCTGAGTTTACTGCACTTTTTTAAGATGTTACTAACAGACTTTTAACGCTTGTAATTACATACTAAATATATTTTTCTGCATACAATATTAGTGACTGTATATTAAACATGTTCTGATGGTTCTAATATTAGTACTAGGTTGAATTCCATTTTATTTCCTAAAAAAAATCTTTTTTCGTACATACAAACATTATTTGAAGACAAATTCCAGTTTGGGCTTCTTACAAATATTAAGACAACCAAAAACACATTGAATATACAGACACTAATATTCTAAACAAGAAAATATATTTAATATGTAAGTTTAATCGTAGAAATTTGTTATCAGATGGAAACATCTTACAATGCAGCAAACTTTAGAATGTCCCTTTAAATTAACACTATTCATAATTAAATAAGTAACCTTTTAAAGCACTTTTAATATGCTCAATACCATATGCAATGACTTCACTAATTAGTATTTACTGGACTGTTCACCAATTTTCATTTTCTAAAAACTCTGGAATACTTTCACATAAAGTAGGGAGTTAGTGCAATCTTATCACCAAAGAACATGGACAGGAACAGGTTTTGAATAAGCCTAAAACCACAGGATTTTCCTTTTAGAAATAATACCATGAAAACTTTCTATGATCACATAATATGAATGGGAAACCATATATTACAGGTCACAAAATAACCTAATTTCGGCTCCAAATTCAATGGTCATAACTATCAAACAAATCAATTTCATCTTTGACAAAGTTATGGCCCTTGAATAAATCCACTTTGAATGTCAAACTTGATCTGGCTTTACCAACCTCGGTGGCGCAGTGGTTAAGCTATCAGATTACAGGTATAGGGTTCGCAGCCCGGTACCGGCTCCAACCCAGAGATAATTCTTAAGGGCTCAATGGGTAGGTGTAAGGCCACTACACCATCTTCTCTCTCACTAACCAACTAACCATTAACTCACTGTCCTGGACAGCCAGCCCAGACAGCTGAGGTGTGTGCCAAGGACAGCATGCTTGAACCGTAATTGGATGTAAGCATGAAAATAAGTTGCAATGAAAATGAAATGATCTGGCTGCAACTAGATGTTAGAAATGGGTAAATCCAGATGAAAGTTCAACTTGATCTGTAAATGTACAGAATAAATCTTTACACAAAAATATCAGAGACAGATGGACAGACAGACGGACGAATGGTCACGAAAGCTATAGTCCCATCTGGTTGGACTGGTACGAAACTAATAAAGAGTTAATCCAACATTCTTACTTATTGCCAGCAAACCCCATGCCCAGTCTTTCAAACTGTTCTGCTTTCTGTGGATCAGCTGCCTTTAACTTTTCTTCATGTTTCTTGCGTTCTAAACTCATATCTTTGTAGGCTAGTCTCATGGAGGCCCTGGGAAAAAAAACATCTATCATCATTAAATCCAACATTCTAGTCACGAGTGAATATAATTATCTACCAAGTTGATACCACAAAAAAACCTATACATACTTCAGAGATAATAACCTTATGTTCCAGATTCTTATCATTACAAGTTCAAGAGGACGGCCACACAGCACCACAGATTTCAGAGACGAAAAAAAGAGAAAAAAAAGAGGGAAGCTTGGTTACTATATATCATTGTGTGTTGGTTGGTCAGGTTTGTGGAAAGACATACTCCTTATTTTGCCTCTCATTATTTGTTACAAAAAAGTTTATTCAAAATACAAGTCGACTCATGATATCGGTCTGACATGCATTCATGGGCAATTCTGGTTTTGCAGTACCAATCAAAGTTTTAATATTATTTTAATAAAGATTTCAAAATGTTTGTAAAGTGATCCTTTAATGTGGGATTAATAAAACATGCAAGAGAGAGAGAGAGAGAGAGAGAGAGAGAGAGAGAGAGAGAGAGAGAGAGAGAGAGAGAGAGAGAGAGAGAGAGAGAGAAAGAACATCTACAGTATATAGATTAGGATTATACTATATGTCGGTCTGGATGTTTTGATCCTATGACCTCAGGCAAGTACTTTACCACCAGTGTTTCTGCCAGAAAGAAATTGTTTGTTGGGTGTGGCACTATGGAATTGAATGCAACCTCAGTAAATAATGGGTAAGGGGAGCTCTTCCCCAGAACAAAAAAAACCCTAAAGGTTAAGAATATTTTTTCAAAAAGGTTAACTGTTTTTTAAATCTGCAAAAAAATCGGGGTTGGGCCCCATATATCCATAATACCCTCGTACAGAAGCCCTGACCACAGAGCTACATCCTGTTCTAACAATTACAGAATATTAATATCAAGAAAGAAAGATTAAGCAAGTTACATTTGTGTCTCCTGGTCTTCTTTAGTTTTGACATTTTTAACTTCGTTCATCTTGACCAAGTCTTCACGCTCCTTGTCCAGTTGCTGGGCTCGGTTCTCAATCTCATTGAAGTTGGTCTTCACTCTCTGAGCTCCAAACCCACTCTTCTGCAAATAATGATTAAAGCTTTATTTAATAATCATCGACTATTTAATGCCATAACTGACAAAAACAGATAAATCACCATGAAAGTCCAACAATATACTAAATTTCAGCTCAACATCTCAGTGCATTGCAAAAAAAAAAAAACATCTGGAAATTTGTTTTTCAAGATTATCTCTTGAAGGGCCAGAACTGACAAAAATGGGTAAATCGCTATAAAAATCAAATTTTGTATCATGAAATATTAGGGTCTTGTATGGCCTCACTAGATTCACTAACATGTTATGCTCACTAACATTGTCAGATTTACAATATCTGGATAAACACTCACTCCTTTCCTTGCTGCTGTAGTTTTCTTAGCTCCAAGAATTGTCTTCCTCGGCTCGGCAACTGCAATAGCCTCAGTTGGGGACATGCTCAAAACGTGGTCCACTTTTGGTCCTTCATTTGGGTCTATGTCTATGAAAAAGAAAGGAATGTTGCTTTAACACCTCAGCACATTATACGCATATTTGGTGCCTAACATCATATGATGGTTATTTTAACACTTGGTTATTTGTTGCCACATAGGTTACTCGTACTGAACAGCAGAAAGTGATGTTTTGATATGAACTTCCCAGACAGGACAGCATTATTACATAATTCTGAAATGTATACATTCTTTTTATGTAATACATTGAACAAATGTTTAACAATACACCATCAGTTTTTGTAATTTCATCATATTTCTCATCTGTACTAAAAATGCATCAAACTGAAAGAAACATTAATCCATGATGCAAGAGAAGATCGTAGCCATATTTTGACAACTCCACTGTTAAAGGAGGAAATGCAAATAGGTTGAGGTCAGGTCACAGAATAATAATTATAAAAAATATATAAAAATTACATTTCATTTTGACAAAACAATTCTGATGTCACCTTTTGTGCTTTTAGCATTTCCGTTGCTAATGGGTTTTGGAGTGGAGAAAAGCTTTTCGCTGTCAGCAATTGAAGTGGGAACTGGCTCTTCCATCTTGGTGTGTGCACGAAAGAAATCCTCTTCTTTTTCTTTCGGTGATGTAGGCTCTTTCACTGTATCTATATGAAGCTGAAATGTATATGAACATCGTTAAAGCATTTAGTCTGGTGTACTTTTTCTATCCCACATGACGGATTATTTTTCTCTCTTACTGGCTTATAAACTATTTTTTTGCAGAACGAGACAAAATGGCTGAAACATTAACTTTTTTATTTGGGACTTTTGTAACAAATAAACATTACCATCAGATTTATCGTGTATCTTTCATGTGTTAAAGGGACATACCCTAGTTTCAGTTCATGAAAATTAACATTAAGTTTTGTTTAATTTACAAACCTGTAACACATTTTGATAAAGTTACAATTGAGTGAAGCATGAGTCTTGACTTTGAAATGGTGAAATACCCTCTAAAATAGAATAAAACTCGACTACATAACTGTTACTT
>JAECMU010120263.1:0-13849 GCA_016106625.1 Dracogyra subfuscus
AGCACCCTTCTGTGTTAGACGGTTCGGTGTTGTTGAGGAAAACTGCCATGCATATGACTGATACATATTAATGCACCATCTTCCTAGAAAACACCAGGTTATACATCAATCTAATTAAAATTAGCTCCACTATTACATGTGGTTCTAACAGCAGCCAGTTGGAACTCATGTCCACCAATCAAAACCTTACTTGCAGAATCTTGCCAGTGAAAATAATTTGAAAACATCCCCAATTACCCTGAGGGTATACGACAAATTTCATGTGAATTACGAATGCCTTAAAACATGTTTTATTTTTTAAAATAAATAATTTGTAATTTAAAACTGAAGACTGATTTATTTCGGTTTTTCTTTAATAAATAAATAATTTGTAATATAAAACTGAAGACGGATAACAAAACCCGTACGTATTGGTATAGTTCACTGTACTACGGCCACTAAAATAGACTCGTCCGATATTTTTAGAATTTGTATGCTCCCAAATAACGTTATATAAGGAGAAGTGTGATTGGTCAATATTCAAATTATTATTTACAGACGAAATGATAGTCTACGCAATGCTGTTAGCAATCTGATTAAAATTAGTTCTACTGGTCTAAATAAGGCATTTGTAATTCACACAAAACAAGATTCTGCAAGTAAGGTTTTGATTGGTGGACATGAATTCCAACTGGCTGCTATTAGATCCACATGTAATAGTGGAGCTAATTTTAATTAGATTGGTTATACATCTAGGTATTTCTGATAAAAAAAGTATAACATGTTAGACAAAAACATTAAAAAAAACCTCGTCACAATCCGGGATGGAAGGAAAACTCTATTAACGTGACCATATCCATTGAAAGTTCAGGCACGTCCACCCTGGGCACGAGTTCTGATTTGCGCCATGTTAAACAATGTTTATAAACCCAGTAAACCGGTCAACGGACCCGAGAACAGCACTGTGTCCCCTGGCTTGACGTCGACTCTACAGTGTAACGACGACAGCCTCCACTCAACTGCAGGCAGCCGGAGCCAGTGTGTGCATGGAGGGCAAACACTGCGCTGTGTTTGTTGACACACGGAGGGGCTCTAAGCGCAGTTGCATTTGGAAACATTTGGCCAGTAAACACGAGCATGTTTTCACAAGGGACCGATGTGTCGTCACAAAACGCCGTATATTAATAGCCAGTGTCAAATTGGAGTCCCAAATATGTTTTTTCTGTCAATATAATACATGCATGCAGTCATTCTGGGCAGGGTAGTTAGTGGGTCGTTCGCTGTTGATCGACGTGGCTTATTGCCTCCATTTTGTTCTTACTTTTTTTTCTTCTTCTTTTCCCAAGGATTTATTCATTCATCCTATTCATATACTTACCTTGTCTGACACTCAGTAGCCGATGTGTATATTTGTGCTGGGGTATCGTTTAAACAATCATTCATTCATTCATTCATTTGTAGGTATTTTTTTTACTATTTCCAATTAAGGATCAATCATGCAGTCTGGAGCACATATCTCAGCTATCTGGGTTAGTAGTTAGCTGTTATTGGTTAGTGGGAGAACAGTCGGTGTAGTGACCTTACACTTACTACTCATTAAACTCGCTCTGGGTGGGAGCCGGTACAAGGAGGTGAACTCAGTACCTAGCAGCCTTATGTCCGATGGATTAACCACGATACCACTGAGGCCGATTTCCCATGTTTAAAAAATATATATCATCTGATTTCAATGGTTGTTTTATTTTTAGCGGGCAGCATAGCCCAGTGGTACAGTGCCCGCCTGATGCGCGGTCGGTCTAGGATTGATCCCCGTCAGCTAACCACTGGGGTTTTTCTCGACATAACCATATGTCCGACGCCGATATAACCGTCATTGTGTTGAGTGCGTCGTTAAAAACAAAACAAAAAAAAAACCCCACAATTATTTTTATTATTATTATTTTTTATTAACTAATTGTTACCAGATATATTGGATTTGATCTGAATGTATCACAAATGACCTTTATTTAGGTATGGTATAGAGATTTCGGCATGCTATCAGTTCAGGTTTTATAATTAAAATGGGTATCACTTCACTATCCTCTCCCTTTCTGTTGTCTTTTTATTTAAAGGGACTGTCCTGAGTTTGCAGCCACTGTAAGATGAGTCCGACTAACAGAGCCTCGTTCTCGACTGAAATTACACATTATATACATGGTCCTGTTTAGAATACCAATGTCCGTATATCCATTGTGTTTGTGGTCGTGTTCTAATAGCAGTCAGTCTTCATTATAGTTCGTAATATATATTCACACGTACAAAATTATTGAAAGATAAAATCCGGTTTCGGTTACTACATTTCATTTCAACATATCCAATTAAGGTTCAAGCACGCTGTCCGTGGCACACACCTCAGCTATCTAGGTTGTCTGTCCAGGACAGAGGGTTAGTTGTTAGTGGTTAGTGAGAGAGAAGAGGGTGTAGTGGCCTTACGCCAACCCACTGAGCCCTTAAAGGCATACCATCACGGATTTAAGGACCTTATTTCTCTAAAAATGGATAATAAATAAAAATTACATTGGAAACCAAATCTAGCTATCGCATCACCTTAAATGAACCACGATGGAGTGAAATCAATGTCATCCCTCTCGGCAATTTTAGTTTTTGAATTATGGACCATTGCCATAATTAAATTATTTTTACAAAATGTTTTTAATAAATGGAGTATGTTGGCTATGAAGATGGTTGAATAAAAGTACATTTACGGACAAATCAAATTATTTTTGTTCAGGTAATACTTTGTTAGATCATTAAATAGATCAGTGGTCTGTGACAAAATGCCTTCAAGAGTTCGCTCTGGGTGTGAGCCGGTACCGGAATGCGAACTCTGTACCTACCAGCCTGTAATCCGATCGCTTAACCACTTCGTCAATGAGGCCGTTGACTACCACAAGCATAATGCCATCAGTAAACACCTTGCATATACAGACTCTAAACAAGAAAATATTTTAATGTAATTTTAGTAATCAATAAGGCTCCGCAGGGTCGATTACATGTTACAATGCCAGCAAACTCAACATATTCCCTTTAAAGGCATACTATCACAGATTTAAGGACCTTATTTATCTAAACAATTAATAATGAATGAAAATCACTTTAATTTTTACAGACCAAATCTAGCTATTACATCGCTTGAAATCCATGTCAACCCTCTCAGGAATGTTAGTTTTTTAATTATGTACCATTGCCATAATTCAATTATTTTTACAAAATATCATTAATAAGTGGAGTATGGTGGTTACGTAGATGATAGAATAAAGTACATTTAGGGACAAATATGTGTATATATTTAAATAGTACTCTGCTAGGCCATGTAACAGGTCAGTGGTCTTGTCATGTCGTGTCATAGAGTTTAACGTGTACATTCAGTGCAAGCTTTTGTAGCGCACGCCTGTCGTGGACGCAAGTACTTGCGTAGCAAGCTCTTAAGTTCAAGACAGGAAGACGAGAGGGAGAAGGGGTGGTTCTCTTCTCGCTTACGACTTGGCACACGGAGCACCGAAGACCGGCTGTGGCTGACCGAGGTAGAGGCGGGAGAGGAGGCGGTTATAATTTAGACATTTCTCAGAAGAAAAATTAAACTAAAACGTTAAAGTAATTTGCTGCGTTAAGTCCAAACATTTGCTGGTGACTTAACGCTAATTTAGACGATTCGGCCGAACATTTAAAGGGTGTCGGATGTTTTAAATTTAAGCCTAAACGTACCGACCTATACGAACCTAGGTGTCAGTGGTCTGTGACAATATGTCTTTAATAATGAACGTATCTTGCAAGACAGAGTGTGAATTGTTTGACGTACATTACAAACACGTAAAACTCCCGTTGACAGGTTTACTATAATCATAAGGGTTTTTCTCAATAACAATTTGATCCCCATGGGCATTTAAATTACTTCAGTTGTGATATTCATGCATAAATTTCAATATGGTTATAACTTGATCATTCCACACTATTTGTAACAGTAACTGAGATGGTCTGAGAGTTCCATGTGTCGTAGGATCAATCGCCATTGGTGGACCCGTTCGAATTTGTCCTGAATAAAATATGTTGCCCACGAGTATACATCAATCACCGTGGTACGTACTATTCTGTCAATCAGAAATGTCGTCAAAAATCATTTGGTGTTGTCTGGCACGAGTACAGGGTTTCCTTTTGTGAAAATATAACTAATAATTTTGTTTTATTTTATTTACAAAATCTTTAGTTTAGTAATTTGTTTTACTGTTCATGGGTTCTTTTTACTTACTGGTACAAGGTATTATGTTATGTATTATTCAGAGAATAACTAACGAGCTACGAGGAACTATGAATTATCCGTCCCGAGTGAATGAATGTTGTAAACCCGAGCCTTTGGCGAGGTTTTTACAACATTCATTCACGAGGGACAGATCATGCGATACGAATGGAACTTGCCTGCTGGAGGCAGCAATTTTAGCTGACAGCTATCAGGGGTTACCGACTTGCAGCTTACTCTTTGCATGTAACTCAATAAAACAAAGTAAAGTCTAGAAAAGAGTAGTAGGGGCCAACCCCGCTTCCTATGTCTTCTTAGAGTGGGGCGGTCAATCTTCTAGTACTGCTAGGACAGGCTCGGACATGTAGAGACTAAACGCGAACAACCGTGGCGTTCTGCAGAATGGTCGTCATACGAATTGACATAGTCAGACAGAGAAATGACGTGGAAGTAAGGAATCTCGCTAAAAAGGAATCCAATCTAGTCGTGCAGACTGTTGTAACGAGAAGCGTTCCAGTGTTTAATCTTGTTCAGCCGTGTTTTTCCGGTTGTTCAGAAAAGCCGATTGCTTCACAGTCACTGGAGCATCAAGACTGACAACAACGTCTGGTGATGTAATACGGCTAGCTCAGTGATCTTGCTCACATGTTTTGGTATTGGCACTAGTGTCAGTGTAGTCATCAACAACTAATGACGAATTCTGTCCATAAAGTTGGAGAACGAAGTCTACATAGCTGTTGCAAACTCCCGCATATGTATAATCCTTAGGCCAAGAAACAAAGTTAAGCAGGTATCCTCCATCTATCATGAAATGGTTATCAGAAGGAGCTGAGGCTGCAGCAGTAACAGGCTTTTGCGGTATGTGTGCTAACACACTTTTTACATTCTTACACATAATGCCCTTTTCAAACAATGTTCGTTGATTTGTTGCCATTTTTGCACGATCAGTTATTACACATGTAACTCTCATGAAAAACAATTTTGGATTCAGTTCAATCTCTTGCCCTCGTACAACCTCAGCATTGCCTGACTTGCAAATGGAAACAACCCTGTCCTTTCTTTGAAGTTTCATGTCTGCATAATTGTTTTCAGAAAGGGCCTTTTCTGCTGATTGCCCAATGGTAAATGCTTCATATGCATTAGCATTCTTGGCTGCCAATACACATGTTGAAATAGAGAAAAGACCATCAACAGTTTCAAAACCAAATGGGGAATGGGTCTTGAGCCAGCTGTCACTAACACTAGAATGGGGATGGGAGTTATTGATGGAGTGTTGTTTCTCATTGCAACAGATCGTGCTGCTGCTCCATATAGGGTGCTTAAGATTGTCAGCTGCAGTTGCAAGGCAACATGCCGGAGAAAATGCAAATGTCGGAAAGCTGGACTCTTCTGCACTGCAAGGTGTTCATCGCGTTGTGGCCAAACGTGAAAATTCAACCCCAGTCAATTATGATGACAGTAAATGAAGACTCGCAATCACTATCAGGATTTAAATTTAATCAGTCATATCTAAGATATCTAAGAATTTTATAATTAAGTTTAGTTATTTTATTTTGTTATGTGAATCGTCATCTCTCATTTTCCTTTATATTATTTATTTTTGAATGGCACATTTATGCTAATCATATCATATTCTTGAATATTCACATTCCTGCATACATTGCGGTGCAAAAGCTCAGAGGAAAATTGTCTCACATTTTCCTGAAAAAAGAAAGATTCCCCAATAGCAATAGTATATAATTTGCCTGATTTTTACTATTTTGTATGCAAATTATGCAAATTAGGAGGTATTTGCAATGTTCTTATTGGTCTGTAAGGCCCATAAATGCTAAAAGTTTTAATAGAATATTATTAAACTCAAGTGTTTTTTTACTCAATTCAAGGTAATGGTTGATGATACTGTGAGCTGTTTGGTCCATTTTCTGACTTTTAGGGCAATTGCTCATTAATATGCAAATTAGGTTAATTGTGCCCAAAGAGTAATTTTGGAGACTCATCATATATGTAACTGGGCACGAGTCAAGAATGTTTCCTGAAAGAAAATCAGCTTTCTAAAACATATTTCCAAACCCATATTTTTAAACTGACTAATGTTCTTTTGCATTATATCAGATAGTAGAAACAATATTTTAGAATGTTAATTATGCTATTAGTGATGAAACATAATCCTCGCGAGGTTTGAAATAATTCGTAACTTTGTAGTTATAACATTCAGCAATGTAACACAGTAGAGATACATTGTAAAGTATAATTATTCAGAATATTTCAGTTACAACCGTGTACTTTACAATTCTTGATATTACAATATATAGATTTAAATATTTAGTGCATTTGAATTTTTTTATAAACGTGTATAATGTGATGTGGAAAAACATTAAAAATAAATAAAGTTTCATAAATTAACACTAAAGACATAAAATAATGTAATACGATTTAAAATATATCAAGTATAGCTGTATGCTGACTTTGAGTTTCATTAACTGGTTAATGTATGGCAATTTTGGTTGTTGTTGGGCATTGTTGTTGTTATGTGCGTTTAAATACTTGAAATATTATATTCATGAATTTAGCTAATTTATTTAGAGTGCATAGTCTTTCACTGCTCATAAGTTCTCTAAATTTATATATATTTGGTCCTATATAATAATATGGACGTAAACATTCGTTTCGGGTATTATTGAAAACAAACTACATACAAATAAATAATGAAATTCGTCTCCTATATCGTTTTCATCACAAACAGTACAAAGTCTATCTTCTTCAACAGGTAAATAATGATTAGAAGTCCTAAATCATAACGGTCCATAAGTTTTTAGGAATAATATTAAGATAATTGTCAAAATTTAATTGCTCTGTAAAATGTTCATAAGTGGTACCTGTCGATGATTCTGAAATATTATTTTTCCATCTTTGTCGTATGCTAATTTGTTGTTATAGCCATTATACAGATAAAAAGGTTTGTAATAGCCATATATTACTCATTGCTAGATGATACAAAATATGTTTAACAGCAGCAATCCAGTTATAGTTAGTTCCATTGCTTATGTGGTTTCTCATCATTGATTTGTATAATAATAGAGATAGTTTTGACTGTTTTCCTGACATACCTATTGCCCAATAACAAATTAATCTTGTGTGGATATTCATCTCGATTGGCATTCTACCAAGTTCACCATATAACATGAAGAATGGGGTCACTTTTTTTTCACAGGAAGAATATGTCTAATACAATTGATTTGAACAGAGTTATAGATGTCGTTGTTTTCGAATCCCCATATTTCACAGCCATATAATAATATTGGCAGAACCATCGAGTCAAACATTTTGAGTTTACATTCTATTGATAGATGACGATCTTTTGCTTTTGCCAGAACGAAATACATAGATGTTATCGCCTGTTATTTGAGTTTAATCTTAGTATTTGTAAATTTATTTTGTTTAGTAAAAGGTGCACCTAAATATTTGTCTTCTTTGACATTTTCGAGAGTAGTTTTCCAATCTTAAAAGTGTATTTATAATCTTTAGAATTTCCATTAAAAATTAATACTTTTGTTTTTGTAGTATTTATTTTAAGTTTCCAAATATTACAATATTGGTAGAATATATTTAACGTATGTTGTAAACTGACGGCACTTGTTGCTAATAAAGCAGTATCGTCAGCGTACAATAAGCAAAGAAGATGTATTCCAATGTCTAGTGTGTTATTTTTATTACCTTTGATGGAAGAAACGCCTTCACAACCGTGGTTATGTAAATAGTGTTTTAGATCATTTAAATACATGAAAAAGTAAAATCGGTAATACATTTTCACCTTGACAATGGTGGAGGTTGTAATGACGACGATGGTGAGGATGTTATGGCGACAATGGTGATGGTTGTTATGACGACAAAAGTGGAGGTTGTTATGATGACGACGGAAGTGGTTGTTATCACGACAGTTGTGCAGGTTGTTACGACGACGATGGTGGTGGTTGTTATGACGACGATAGTGATGGCTGTTATGACGAAAATGGTAATGGTTGCTATGACGACAACTGTGGAAGTTGTTACGACGATGATTGCGGTGGTTGTTATGATGACGATAGTGATGGTTGTTATGACGACAATGATGGTGGTTGTTATGACGACAATTGAGGAGGTTGTTACGACGACGATGGTGATGGTTGTTATGACGACGATAGTGATGGTTGTTATGACAACGATGGTAGTGGTATTTATGACGACAATAATGGTAGTTGTTATGACGACGATGGTGGATGGATGTTTTTATGACGACAATGATGGCGATTGTTATGATGACAGGAGTGGAGCTTGTTATGACGACGATGGTGGTGGTTGTTATGACGACGATAGTGGTGGCTGTTATGACCACAACAGTGGAGGTTGTTATGACGACGATGGTGGTGGTTGTTATAACGACAGTGGTGATGGTTGTTATGACGACAATTGTGGAGGTTGTTATGATAACGATGGTGGTGGTTATTATGACGACGATGGTGGTGGTTGTTATGACAACGATGGTAGTGGTTGTTATGACGACAATAATGGCAGTTGTTATAACGACGATGGTGGTTGTTGTTATGACGACAATAATGGTAGTTGTTATGACGATGATGGTGGTGGTTGTTATGACGACAATAGTGGAGATTGCTATGCCGACGATGGTGGTTGTTGTTATGACGACAATAATGGTAGTTGTTATGACGACAATGATTGTGGTTGTTATGACGACGGTTCTGGTGGTCGTATTGATGGCAATGGTGGAGACTACTATTATGACGACGATCGTGGTGGTTGTTATGGCAACGCTCGTGGTGGTTGTTATGACGACAATGGTGGAGGTACTTATGACGACAATGGTGGAGGTTGTTATGACAACAATGGCGATGGTTGTTATGACAACAATGGTGGCGGTTGTCATGATGACGATCGTGGTAGTTATTGTGACGACAATGGTGGAGGTTGTGATGACAGAGATGGTGGTGGTTGTTATTCCGACAATGGTAGTGTTTGTTATGATGAGAATAGTGGTGGTTGCTATGACGACGATTGTAGTGGTATTTATGAAGACAATGATGGTAGTTGTTATGCCGACGATGGTAGTGTTTTTTATGACGACGATGGTGGTGTTTGTTATGACGACAATGGTTGTGGTGGTTTTGATGGCAGTTGTTATGTCGACGATGGTGGTGGATGTTATAAGACAATGGTAGTGGTTGTTGTGACGACAATAGTGGAGTTTGTTATGCTTACGATGGTGGTGGTTGTTGTTATGATGACGACGGTGGTGGTTATTATGACGACAATCGTGGTGGTTGTCATGATAACAATAGTGGAGGTTGATATGACGATGACGGTGGTGGTTGTTATGACGACAACGATGGTGGTTGTTATGACGACGATTCTGGTGGTTGTTATGACGACAATGGTGGTGGTTGTTATAACGACAATGGTGGAGGTTATTATTACGACGACGGTGGTGGTTCTTATGACGACAATGGTGGAGGTTATTATGACGACGCCGATGGTGGTGGTTGTTATAACAACGATGATGGAGGTTGTTATGACGACGATGGTGGAGGTTGTTATGACGACAATGGTGATGGTTGTTATGACGACAATGGTGGCGGTTGTCATGATGACGATCGTGGTTTTTATTGTAACGACAATGGTGGAGGTTGCTATGACGGAGATGGTGGTGGTTGTTATTCCGACAATGGTAGTTTGTTATGACGATAATAGTGGTGGTTACTATGGCGACAATAGTAGTGGTATTTATGACGACAATGATGGTAGTTGTTATGCCGACGATCCTGGTGGTTTTTATGACGACGATGGTGGTGTTTGTCATGACGACAATGGTTTGGTGGATTTGACGACAATGATGGTAGTTGTTATGCCGACGATGGTGGTGGTTGGTATAACGACAATAGTGGAGGTTGTTATGCCGATGATGGTGATTGCTGTTATGACAACGACAGTGGTGGTTGTTATGACGACAATCGTGATGGTTGTCATGACAACAATAGTGGAGGTTGATATGACGATGATGGTGGTGGTTGTTATGACGACAACGATGGTGGTTGTTATGACGACGATTCTGGTGGTTGTTATGACGACAATGGTGGAGGTTATTATCACGACGACGGTGGTGGTGATTGGTATGACGATGATCGTTGTGGTTGTTATGACGAAAATGGTGGTTATTATGACGATGGTGGTGGTTGTTATGGAAATAATGGTGCAGTTTGTTACAACGACGTTGATGGTGATTGTTATGACGCCAATGGTGGTGGCTGTCATGACAACGATGGTGGTATTTGTTGTGACGACAATGGTGGTGATAACGACAATGATGGACGTTGTTATAAAAACAATGGTGATGGTTGTTATGAAGACAATGGTGGTGGTTGTTATGACGATGATGGTGGATGTTGTTATGACGACGATGGTATAGGTTGTTGTGACGTCAATAGTAAATGTTGTTATAATGACGATGGTTAAGGCAATTGTTATTTCGACGATGATTATTGTGGTATTTATAACACTTATGGCAGAGGCTATGACATCGACAATGGTTGTTGTAACTATGATGATTATAATGGTTGCTATTTCAAAAATGATTATGGTGTTTGTTATGACGTCGATTATTAATGTGGTTATGACGACAAAAATGATGGTCGTTTTTACTGACGATGAGTATAATGGTTGTTATGACGATGCTGATTATGATGGTGATGACAGCAACGTCGCCGATAATGACGCTGTTGATGACGCACCTAAACAATCTGACCTTGACACCAAAAAAGGTTACAAACGGCGGTGCCAAATGTTTCCCGTAGCCCACGATATAGCTAACATGTGAGCAGCCGGGCCGGCAAGTTAGCCTAGATTGTGTCTGCATGTAGGGTAAACATTGCACTGCACATGTTGACAAACGGAGTGGCTCTAAGCGTTTTTGAATTTAGAAAACATTTGCCAGCAAACATGAACATGTTTTCACAAGAGGCCAATGTTTCCTGAAGCTTAGTATATCAATAGCCTCTATTTACCCGGGGTCCTCCATATTTCCTCTGCTAATAGCGATTTTTTCTCTCTCTGATCTTCCCGTGTTTGTCCGCTAGAGGTAGACACAGTGATTGGCACACTGTACACCTTCGAGTTTCTTCTCTGAGTTTAGGTGCTCTAAATAACCGTCAGCTTTGGCTTGCAGTGCCGGTCCGAGTTATGTAACTGTTTAGAAAGTGTTTTCGGACAAACAGAGGAGGGGTAAGCTCCGCCATTCCAAATCGGCGTCCACCGTTTATCGCCTTGTGTTAAGTTTGTAGATTTTTTTCTTAGGGTGTGGGGGAGGTCGTTTCTTGTTAAGTTGTTGTGTAGATTTTTTAAAATGAAAGACTAATGTGTAAGGGTATTGATTCCACGTAACATTTTATTTAAACAGTCGTAAGAGACAAACTGTTACCAATTTAAAAATGACAGTGTGGAAGAATAAAAAAAATGTTCAGTGCAGAAAAGTCGGTGTTTTTTTCTCTACTTCTTTTTTTCTGGAGTCTGCTTGTGAATGTCAACAATAACACGCGTTTATATAATGGTCTCAAAACTATACTGGCTGATTAACAGAAAGATGAAAGATCACATAAACAGTGTGTTTATATTTCCTATTTGAAACAAATCGTATTAAAATAATTGAGTCCCATTTTTTGTGTGGGTTTTTGTGTGGGTTTTTTTTTTATAAATAACTAAACAAATGAATAAAATAAAATAAAATAAAATAAAATAAATACATATTGGTGATTTATAGGATATCCAAGGAGCTTGCATTTTATTTCACGAAATTTCATTTTATTTCATGTTATTTAACCAGTAGCAAAAAACATGATACAAAATGGTAGCGAATTTAATATCCCTTTCATTACCTGTTATCTATTTTAATTTAAAGCCTCGAAAATAAATCTCAAAATAAAACACAAACAATGCGAACTAATGCATAAGAATCAGTATTTAGTTTGTTTGTTTAACAACAGCACTAGAGCACTAGAGAAATTAATCATCGGCTACTGGATATCAAACATTTGATAATTCTGACTCGTTGTCATCAGAGGAAACCCGCTACATTTTTCCATTAGCAGCAAGGGATCTTTTATATGCGCTTTTCCTCAGACATGAAGCACATAACACGACCTTTGATCAGTTGTGGTGGACTGGTTGGAACGAAAACACTAAACAAATCAGTTGAATGGATCCACCGGGGTGATTCGATCCTGCGACGAAAGCACCCCAGACGAGAGCTCAACCGACTGAGTTAAATCCTGCCCCAGAATAAGTATTTAAACATGTTGCTGATTCGCGCACTACAAAATATTTACCCAAAATTAGCATGTGTCACTTGGCGTACAATTTAAATGAAAATACACATTATTAAACAATCTTTACACTTTGTGACCACTTTTCCTTTTTTGTTTTCACAAATATGATACATGTATTCATATGTTTTAGCAAATAAAGCAATTCAGATTTGTAAACAAGTGACAGTGTTTGACAATGTCGTTATCTATGACAGTCATAATAGTGTTACGTTCTACTTCACGTTCACATAGGATGTCACGTGATATGAACCCAGAAATCCCGATTGTTGATAAAAAAAAACATAAACGTGATATTAAATGGTATCAAGTTTAATCCTATGTATTACCCATTACCTATTTGAATTTACATCTCTGAAGAAAACACCTCCCAAACCGAACCAATGGAAACTAGAAAGGAAAGAAAGAAATGCTTTATTTAACGACGCACTCAACACATTTTATTTACGGTTATATGGCGTCAGACATATGGTTAAGGACCACACATATTTTGAGAGGAAACCCGCTGTCGCCACTTCATGGGCTACTCTTTCCAATTAGCAGCAAGGGATCTTTTATTTGCGCTTCCCACAGGCAGAATAGCACAAACCATGGCTTTTGTTGAACCAGTTATAGATCACTGGTCGGTGCAAGTGGTTTACAACTCCCCATTGGGCTTGTGGTATCTGGATTAAAAATGTCATGTCTCGACTGGAATCCAAACCCAGTACCTACCAGCCTGTAGACCGATGGCCTAACCACGACGCCATCGAGACCAATCATTGGAAACTAATGCATGAGAATCAGTAGTTATGACTATTAGATTTGATTCGTCCACTAAATATCGTTGATTCTAGTTATATTGACAATACTATAGACATTGGTTCAGAAAATGTGTTGGTGATTCTCACTACATAGTGCCATGACCCCATCCACGAACAAAGTCTTCCAAAATACGTCTACATTATGTCATAAGAAAACCGCAACAAACAACACACACAACCAATTAACAAAGACAATAATAGTAACAACAAGAACAAGAAGAAAATGTACCCTGTGTGAAACTTGTCACAAATGAAATTAGCAAATAATGCAGTGGTGCATAAGCATGTCGTTTTGTCAAATGGCAAAGACCAAAACGTTAGCTAATTTATTCATCTTTCTATATACATAAAATATTTATACAAAGCCATGACAAGAATGATAACCCCCTCCCCCACCACCCCCCCCCCCACACACACACACACATACA
>JAECMU010120272.1:0-16542 GCA_016106625.1 Dracogyra subfuscus
TTTTTTTTTTAAATCATCACTGAAAAAATATGGTTTACGAACATATCCGAAGAATTCCGAATAATATGCACTTGGCGATTCACTGCGGTACTGCTTTGTTGACAAAATGGCGGAAAATGGGAATGCCACTGAGAACAATTCCGTTAATATTAAACAAGAGTACGATTCAGAAAATGAAGCCTCTTCAGATAATCAGACCGATTTTACTGATTATCGAGTAATGCCTGGATCACAACTCGATAGCAAGCAGATTTTCACAAACTTATTAGGCAAGACTGTGAAGGCTAAGCCGGTTCTGGTGGATTTCAAAAGACTGCTTCAAGTTGGAAAAGCCGACAGCAAAAATGGAATTATTGATGGGGTATGACAATGCTCCAACCTAAGGCGCATATATCGCCCACACCCTATTTGACATATTTAGCAGTGACCACAATGTGGCCTGAAGGTGGGGTGGATGTCAAAATATTTAATTATTTACGAAAAGGGCTAAACTTCCTTGCTAAAGTCCTAACAAAATTGTTAACAACTACAACAAATTACTCTCCAACCTTTAAATGCTGTTACATTTCCCCCAATTTTGTCTACACACACAAGTTGTGAAAACACCATTACAGTGACACAGATTCCACATATGAGACTGTAGCCCGAGTACTCTTGACTGTAAGAGAGCTAGACAGACATTTGGACATAGATACACTCTCATTACAGTCAGAGACCAAGCTATGTATTTGTTTGGCAATTCCCAACAACCAAAATGTTCGCAAAGATTTTCGCTCTATTAGGCTCTAATACCACAACAATCCTATGTTTGACATCAAATACCTTTACATTGATAACTTTCGAGTTAATTGATTAAAAAAAAATGCAGATATTAATCATTAAGACACACATTACCAGACCTTCGTTTTTGAAAAACCCAGGAGTGCTAAAAATCGCACTCCTAAAAATGCTTACGAGGGTGGTGGAAGTCACACTCCTCAGAATTCAGAGGAGGGAAAAATCGCATCCATGAAAATAATCAGAATTAGAGGCAAGAGACCGAGAGGAATTGCACCCATGAACATGATTAAGTTTGAGGAGTAATAATTTATAAATTAAGACTTAATATATGACTGTTGTTCTCAAAGATGAAGGAATGGGCCATTGCATTCTTACACAAGAAAAAGAAACACCATAAACACAACATTTATTGATTTCTTATGTATTATATGCATATCATGTTGCATTAAAATTTTGAATCATGATAATCGATTTATGAATAATTATGAAAACAAGTACAATTATTTTAGTCGTCATCGCAGAATGAGATGATTTCTCCATGGACACAAACCTGTGAATTGACATTGAAACAAATATGGTATTGTTATTAAGAATTCTAACTGTAAAATGTCTAATAAAACTCTCACAAAAAATAATGTCAGTAGGCCTATTTGTAAATCATGTAAACTAAAATGAAATTAAAAGTGTAACAACCACATGACACAGGGCAAAGATAACCAACCAATCATGTTTCAATTTATAAAAAGTATTCTAGGATGTTCATTGTAAACAGAATGGAAAGGTTTGTGGCATTGTGAATTGGATTCAATAAACAATTAAAATTGCAGAGTTAATTTTTATTTAAAAGCGTGATTTGTTCAATTTAGGGGCGCTTTATTTCGCGCTCGTCAGATTGAGTTGACGGGGGTTCACGGGCATGATAGCGCTTGCGCCCGTCAAAAACGAAGGTCTGCATTACAACAAGAAAACTGATAGCACCCACATTCAGCTAAGCTTCGGCAAACTCTGGACAGCAGAATTCAAAGTTCGTCGACCGATATCGTGACGTTGCATCACATGATCTCCCACTCAGCCATTCTGTCTTCCAGGGGCCGTCTGAAAATAGCCCGACAATCACACAAAAAAGTTTGTTTTGTGAAATGACACCACTAGAGCACATTGATTCATTAATCATAGGCTATTGGATGTCAAATATTTGGTAATTTTAACATAGTATTAGACTTAGAGAGGAAACCCGCTTCATTTTATCATTAGTAGCAAGTGATCTTTTATAGACCTATGCACCATCCCACAGACAGGATAGCACATACCACGACTGTTGATATATTAGTCGTGGTTCACTGGGTGAACAAGAAATGCGCAGTGGACCCACCGACGGGGATTGATCCCAGACTGACAATACATCAAGTGAGCACTTTACTACTGGACTGTGGACAATCACCAAAGTAACACACACACACACAGTGAAACAATATTTCATTCACGTTTTCTCAAGGTGAAAAAAGTATTTCATCTACAAGTTGTATGCCTGATTGGCATGTGTAACATTCTGGTATATCAAAGGCCATGGTATGTGCTGTCCTGTCTATGGGATCGTACATAGGCCTATAAAAAATATCTTGCTACTAATCATAAAGTCCCTCTCGTTCCGAATAGTTTCTGGCTCTAGTCAGAAATCGTGCTCAAAACTAGCATGCTTGAACATTAAATTGATATAAGCACATTAATTCCTGACATCTGACCTGACAGTCATTTATGGGCATACATACATACATACATACAATGATAAAATGTAATGGGTTTCCTCTCTAACACTAATAAAATTACCAAATATCTGACATCCAATCGCTGATGATTAATGAATCAATGTGCTCTAGTGATGTCATTACACAAAACAACTTCTTTTTTTGTGATTGTCGGGCACTTGTCGTTTTGAGACGACCCCTAGAAGATGGAATGGCTGAGTGGGCGATCATGTCATGCAACTTAGAATTCTGCTGTCCGGATTTTGCCAAAGCTTAGCTGAATGTGGGTGCCGTCAGGTTTCTTTCTGTAATGTTTGTATTAGTGATTAATATCTGAATTTGTTTTAATCAATTAAAGGGACATACCCTAGTTTTTAAACATTAAGACATAGTTTTGACTATTAGGGGCATTTTTTGATAACTGAAATCATACTTTACTTAAATTTTATTGTTTAAAGTATCCATTAAAGTATCGAAGTGTTTTTGGTCATCCTGATGTTTTTTAATATCACAAAATGCATTTATCATATTTTTAAAAAGGCACGTGCCTCTGCGAAGTAACAGTTATGTAGTCGAGTTTTATTCTATTTTAGAGGGTATTTCACCATTTCAAAATCAAAGACTAATGTTTCACTCAATTGTAACTTTATTAAAATGTGTTACAGGTTTGTAAATTAAACTAAACTTAATGTTAATTTTCATGAACTGAAACTAGGGTATGTCCCTTTAACTCAAAAATTATCAATGTAACATAGGATTGTTGAGGTATTAGAGCCTAAAAGAGCGGAAATCTTTGCCAACTTTTTGGTTGGGAATTGCCCAAAAAATAGATAGCTTAGTCTCTGACTGTAAAGTGTATTTATGTCCAAATGTCTGTCTAGCTCTCTAACACTGAGAGTACTCAGGCTAATAAGACTGTAACGATATCACCAGTATTGACTTTGCTGAGATAGCATAGAGCAAAATACATGCAGTTTTCGGCAATCTGCCATTTTGTGTTTTTATGGAATACTTTTCAAGAGGGGGTGAAAGCCTCGAAAGTATATGTGACATAATTAATATAAAATCAATGATCTTTAGTGGTATATTTAAACAAACAAAACATTATTTAAAAAATTAATATGACATCATCACATTTGCTTTTATAAATTATATCATAACATGTTATGACGTTGCTAGATTAAGTCATATCCTTTCACCATTCTTGGAGAATATTCAGTGAAGTCGATATTGGTCACATGGTTATCATCTAGTTTATGGAATCTGTATCATTGCAGTGGTTTTTCCTAGATTTCTGTCTGGACAAAATGTGAGTAAATTCTAACAGAAAATAAAGGTAGGAGAGCAATTTTTCATAGTTAACATTTTGGTTTGGATTTTAGTGTCAAAAGTTCATTTATTTAAAAAAATTTAACAGTTAGTTTATGAATATTAGGGTTATGTTTCATTCAAGAATAGCAACATTTTGTAAATCAATATCATTAACTTTAAGCAACTTTAGTATTTTGTGTTGGGTGGGGATGAGTTAACTCTATCTACAAAATTTATCATTTTCTATTTGCATCTAAAGTACAAAAACCATGCAGACTAATTTATTCATCACTCTAGTTTATGAACAATGCCAGGTTTTTGTACAATTAAGTTGTTAATTTTCATGAATACAACAGTTGGTAAACACATTTTTGTGAAAATGAGAAAATGTGTTTGGAGTTTCATCCCTTTGCTATCTCATATTTACTGCCAGTAGCCCACTATACTTTTTTTTAAAATCTATTTTAGTATTTACTGATGTACTTTCATGTCCCCCCCACCTCCCCATTTTGTTTTTAGACCTTTGAGAATTTAAATTTGTTCAACTCATTTACATGTACATATGTATGTGTTATGCCAAAAAAGGAGAAGAAATATCAGTTAACCTGCATTGTATATTTAATTTTTGAGTTACACATCATAACCCTGTGAATTATGTACTAATAATAATGTCCAAACCAAAAATTGTTTAGATATGTAAAACTAGACTGATGCAAACAAAATTATGTTCTCACAGTTTTCACATGGCTCACCAAATTACAAATACAGAATGAACTTATAATAAATGAATAAATTTATGTTTAACAACATCCCAGCACCAAAAAATACATTGTCTATTGGGTGTCAAATAATGGTAAATATACTTTGCTGCAAAAGTTTAGACTCACTTAAAATAAGATACATAAAACGGCGCACATAAAAAGAATGAAAAAAGAAACAAGATGTATCGAATCTGAAAGGTTTAATAACAATATTAAACGTGTAAAAGACCATGATACTGAATTTTTATCTCTTCAAAATTAGGCACATAATTAACATTTGTAAAAAAACACATTTCACTTTCAATGGGTGTCATTTAATAGCGAATTAATTGAGTAAAAAGTTAAATGTCAAGCATTAATAACATGTATGTCCACCCACTGCCTCTATGCAGGCCTGACAACGTCGTCGCATACCCCGGATGAGCTTTCCAATTTGGCGTTGATCAATATTTTGCCACTCCTCAAGCAAAACTCTGCGAAGATCATCAATTGTCGCTGGCTGTGGTTGATGTACATATACCCGTCTCCCAAGCATGTCCCAAACATGCTCAATGGGATTAAGATCCAGGGATAAAGCAGGCCATTGCATGTGGTTAACGCCATTTTGCCTCAGACATTCTGTAATAATCCTAGCCCTAATCCTAGTCAATTTATACCCAGAATGTGAATGGAAATTGTTCATGAAGTGCATGCATTTCTTTAAGTGCAAAGAATTCCGTGATATTGTGCCTGCCAAGGCTGGTGCGGCATGTGCAGATTTTTGCATACATTTTATCCTTTTGTTAGGTTACCTGCTACAAGTCATGTAATGTTATGTGTTTGTAATTCACGTGTACAGATAACCATACACCCCAAAAACTGTAAACAATGACATTATAAGCATTATCTCAACATATATGCCAAAGGACCCATTTGTTTTAAAATGATGAGATTTTGATTGTGAGTCTAAACTTTTGCAGCGAAGTATTTATAAATGAATTAATGATCAATATTAAAATGTAAAGTTAAATTAAACATAATGTTTAATGAATTTGTATTTAAATGAAATGTAATAATTGTTCACATGTTTAATGCTGTACATGTTGTATAACTTAGGTGTTGAAGTCTTACCATATAGTTTTTGAAATGATCCACTTAAAATGTAGGAAAAAACCTAAAGACCACAAGCATTTCATTCTATTGCCAGTTTTGTAATCAACTATTTTTCAGTATATGTCATAAATATTAATTAGTTTTAAATTTATCTTCACTTGTTGATCATGTAAATAAAATGCATTGTCAAGTTTTAAGCAAACCTCAATGCACCATTCCATATGTTTCTGGTTGATAGGGGTATATGGCAAACATCTTTCCAATAACTATCAAATGTGTTAAATTTTGTCTTTGCTTGTTAATACATTCGCACCTATGTACAAATGTCTTGGTAAAATTATTGTATACAGAACACTGAAAGAACAGTGTTGTTATTTTTTTTTTTTTATTATGCCGTATCTGCATATTTTCAGATTTCTAACCAAGAGCTTCTTCACGCAGTAGTTGGTTTATATGATGTTTCACTGTCAGAAATGACTCCAGATGTTCTCTATTCCACTGTGTGTGAAAAGTGGGCCAGAACAGTTGTGCTTGTCAGAGACACTCAAGGTAACATTTTTACCAGTGGCGTAGCGTGATCTGGACTTGTGGCGGGGGGTTTCCAATATGAACAAAGTGGACCCTTTTTCTGTTTTGTTTTTGAACTACCAGAAACTCCATATGTATGTTTTAGTTCTGAAAGCTGATCATTTGTTTCAGCGGGGTTGGGGGATTTTGTCTACGCCCCTGTTTACAATGTACAAACTAATATAACTGGTCTTGATGGTGCAGTGGTTATGTCACAGGTGTAAAGGTTAACTTTATGATAAAATGATAAACTATGAGTTATCCGGTTTAAATTTATTTTACTGAATACTTAATGCGATCCCCGTCAGCTAACCACTGTTTGTTTTTTCTCGACATAACCATATGTCCGATGCCGATATAACCGTCATTATAATGTGTTGAGTGTGTCGTTAAACAAAAAAACAAAAAAACACAACAAATGAATACTTAATGAGTAAAAAGTGTTAAGTCTTTCATTTGCTTTCACCATAAAATATCTAAATACACTAAATGTTCCAAACGATATTCGAAAACAGGATAACATTCCCCTTCATAGTCCATTCCTTGACATGGTGAGGGAGCTTGTATGTCTCAATGACTCAGAGAGCTATGCCAGTAGGAATTTTGGCTTCTGTTAGGGTCACCTAAGCTAGACTGGTCAATGGGTAGAGACTAGACTGATATGGACTAAGGGTGAGGTAACCCTAACAGAAACCTTGAGTGCTGAATTCGGACATATTGGGCCTCACGGTGCACTCTAATAGAGCACAATACCATGCATCAACAGCTATTATAAGTACATTTCTGAATTCCATGTGTTCCTTTGGAGAAGCAGAAGAGATGACCGAACATGTCATCCAAGACTGCATAAATCTACAGCAGCTGAGGAAGACTACCTGGGCAACTACAACAACTCTCCAGAAGAAGCTGTATTGCACAAGAAGTGATCTACAGAGAACATAGTTCATAACTTCATAGTCACTGCTGGCCTTGATGTGTAGTCAACAAATGAACGAAAAGAAGAAGGATAACATTGTTATTCATATGTGATATCATATTTGATGATTTTCAGCATGTGCACTACACAGCTGCAAATGGGAATCACTATTCAAGGGAGTTAATTCTGGTCTTTTTTTGTTTTCATTGTAGCCCAAAAGCAATTTTAATGCAGGATTATCAATAAACATTGTAATTTTATCTCTTGATATCTGTCTACAAAGTGACAAAAAATATTTTGTCTGGTCTTAACTTTATTTTATTTATAACTGAATAAAGTTAAAACCAGACAAAAAAAATAAATGTACAAAAAGTAATAAAAGAGTACATAAAGTTACTAAAGAAAACTTAATTTCATTCTGTTTACCAGAGGTGCTTGAAGAAGTTAAAAATAGGAAGAACATGTGTGGAGACAGTGAGCAGGTTGATTCCAACTCTGCCGAGAACTCCGCAGGTGATGCTGAGATGGAAGAATTGTCTGCTGCCGGAGACAAAGATGCGTACGAACCAGAAGAGAATAAACCAAGTGTGTTCTACGAAGTGTTCAGTGACACGGAGGATGAGGAGGAAGAAGACGAGGAAAGGTACGTGTAGAACGGGGGACGATTACAAAACATGTATATACCCTACATTTTAATGACACTTAAATTGTTTCCAGCTGATAATGTAATTTTAAGCAAAATAAAACATAATTATTTTATTGCAAATCATTAATGAACAGTTTCTGTTATACAGATACTTGATAAAGTGACTTTCAACAAGTAACAGTGCATCACGTAACATATTAGTGATTCATGTGAATTTAAAGTTGCATAACCAACATGCAAATAGAACAACAGTTCACATGAAATATGGTGCCTTGTAGACTGTTCTCTCCTTAACTATTTGCTATTATCCATATAATATTTATATAGATATATTTGTATTTTATGGACACAATTCGTTTTAAAGGTGTATGCTTATATATTTTGTAATACAACTATATGATGACGAAAAGTTTGTTCTGATTGCACTAGTAACATATATTGTATCATTTGCCAATACTTCCGAGATGAGATGACATGTAAGAAGTTGTTATTGTTGCTTAATTTTTCTTACATTAATATTGAGAGTGAAACCCCTCTAAACCAGACACCATAGGGGCCAAAACAAAGAGGGATCTGGTTTAGAGAGTTTAAGTTCTGTCCTGGTTATTAAAAATGGACTCTGTAAAATGTCCAGTTTTGATAGAATTCTGGTTTACGGAGGGTCCGGTCTTGAGAGGTTTCACTATAATTAGATATGAATACATCATTTTTTATACAGTGATGAAGAAGATTTTTCAGTTGGTATTAATGCTTTTATAAAAGAAGCCTCAGCACGGAGGAAAAGGAGAAAGGAAAACAAAGATGTGAAAGAGGAAGATATTGGTGTGGAAAGCAGACTGCTCGGCTGTGCAACTTTTGAAAAGAAATTTGTGTAAATATTTAATTCTTCTGTCATGAATTTCATATTAAATAGCTTGGCCGTGGCTATGAAATTTCAAAGATAAGACCAGAGTCATGAATTTATACAATTTTAATCAACAAAATGTAGCATTTGTGGTTATATTAAATTGCTTAGAGAAATATAACTTTGGTATGGTGTTTACAATCTGATCCACCAGTTCATTACTTAGTATGATTTCTGTTATTACATGTATGTGGAAAAAAATAAGAATAATTAATTTTGTTACAAACAAAATGTGAATTGGTGTTATGGTCACAAAAAGTAACATTTTTTTTTGTGTTTTTTTTTATAAGGATGGCATTTATTGGAAATCAAGAAATAATTTTTATTACACAGATTAAATATCAAGTTGTAAAGCTGACTTCATGTATGTAAGTGACTTGTTATTGTTGCACTGATTAACTGCTGATCCTGATTTTGTTTCGCAGGAATCGTAAAGATCGTGTGATTCATCTCACTTTAATCACAGTCAGAGAAAGATTTAGGAATTTTGGTATCGGCAAATATCTCTTATCTGTAAGTAAACAGAATCTGTCTGTCTGTCTGTCTGTCTGTCTGTCAATTTATAAATACTTAACTATTCTATGCTTCACTAACGTTTGTAATTCAACCAATAAGATTAACAAATTATATGAAATAACGCACTGTAATATATAAGTTGTCCAGTACTACAAGTCTTAAGATGTATGTACATGTATAACAATTTACAGCTGGCTAATTTGGAATTTTTTATATTGTGGTTTCTCAGAGTAATGGTTGGAAATATCCAAACTCATGCTTATGGAACAATTCAATCTTAGATGAGTTCAGATCTAAATGACGTAACCAATAGTGTTTTCAGTATCGTATGTCTGCACAAGGTAGAGGTAAAAAGCAGTTAAGACAATATAAAACAAACATTTTCAAATCTATAGAGTCTTAACTTTTAATACAATACAAAGTGAACACAGTTTTTACTTATGACAGATCTTTAAATTTGAATATCGGAACTGACTCTAAAATGTGTTATAAGTATAAGGCTTGGATATCTCTTTTAAGGCACAGTTACTCTCTCCTTGGTTTGTGTAATACTGAGATAGCTTCACTATTAAGGCCAGTGGAGCCTGTTAGGTAGTCCATTAATAATGCACCAAAAAAAAAGAAGAAAAAAAAAGAAGGCTATTGGGTTATTATGTCTTACATGGATGCAAAATCAAAAACCTGTAACATTTAACATTTTAAATTTCAACTGATTTATTTGTGCATAGATCTTAATTAAGGTTCAAGCACACTGTCTTGGAAACACACCTCAGCTATCAGGGCTGTCTGTCGAGAAAAATGGGTTAGTGGTTAGTGAGAGAGAAGAGGGTGTAGTGATCTTATACCTTCCCAATGAGTTGTTAAAACTTATGCTAGGTGGGAGCCGGTACTGGGCTGCAAACCCAGAACCTACCAGCCTTATGTCTGATAGCTTAACTATGACACCACCGGTGAGTAGGCCTATATTAAAAAAATACTGGAGTGAAATTTATAAAATTAAAACTGTCTGATCAAATGTTTTGGTGTTTTTTATGTGGAATGTTTTCATCTTCAGCTTGTGACATCTCAGAACGTCGTTGGTTCCTATGAGGCTGTGGTCGTACATGCTGATAATGCTGCCATAACGTTTTTCCAGAAATACGGTTTCTCAGACGATGTGGTTTTAAACAGCAGGTTCAGGTGAGTTATCAAAGAATTAAAAATTATAAATTAGCCAAATGCATTACATTTTGACAATGAAATGGAAAAGAAAGAAATGTTTAGTTTTACCACATTTCAGCACATTGTTTATCCAGTGAATATTGGGTGTCTTAACAAATTATTGTAAGTGTGGCCCATAGTCTAGAGAAGAAAACAAAAAGCTAGCTTATTGCAGTTGGCAGCAAGGGGACATTTTGAATACATTTTCCCACAGATATGATAGCACATAAATACTTTCAACGTATGTGTCATGGAACACTGGGTCTCTTCATTGAACGAGATAGTTCTACAACCCATTGCATGTCAGGGATAGTATGAATTTTTTTTTTAAATAAAATTAATGCAAACATAACATTCTGTAGAACTGAAAATGATTCCTATATATTTTCCACTGTATGCATCTTTGATCACAAAATGGAGTCAGTAGTAACTTAAAGCTCATTTAGCACAACTCGTTATCTTAGATTGCAGACTGTTATGTTAAATCAACATTTTCATCTGGTGTGAATTCAAGATTTTTGTTTTTTTTAAGGAGAGTAGAATATGTACTGATTGTATAAAATATGAAATAAACATGGTTAGTGTTGTAGGTAGGCTGCAATTTGTGGTCAAAATAAGAGGCCAGTAACCAAATGTGTGAGAATCCCACCCCATGCAAATCTGCATAAAAAATGTGTATTTCAGGTTTTATCCTTGGAAAAAATTAGGTAGGTTGGAACTTTTTTTATTTCCATTTTAATAAATCGAATCAAACCGAGAAACCGTAACTGGCTGAGGTGTTCCGAATCTAGTTTGCTGAATGCAGAAAATCAGGGTTTATGATTTCAGGGTCACTACATAAAATTAGGGTTGGTCGGGAAACCGGAAACACTTGTATATATATATTTTAGGCCTCATGTGTTTTGATGGCCATAATAAAACCACACATTCATAATTTTTGCTGTGAAACCAAATAAGATTACTCCGATGATATTTATAATATTAAATATTTTTTTTAATTTTTTTATTCATTTCAGTGAACTTGCAGAGCAGTTTACCAATTGCACTTTGATGTGTTATTTACCAGGATTTTCAGGTAAATATTTGACATCTTGCTTATATGCAGTAATTCTGATACAAATCAACTAGCAGGTCGCATTCACCAAAAGGTGACCTTACAATTTTTACAAGTCTTAGGTATTCCCGTATATGGCTTCTTAACACTGGTTTGATGATCTGTACAAATTTTAAAGGAAATGCCATCAAAGAAATAATATTCCTTAAATATATATTTTCTGAAAACATTTGGACTTACATGTAAATTACTTGCTTTATTAAAATCTGACTGCTAATTACAAAAAAAAGTTCTGTAGAAAAATTGTTACATAATATGGAATGTTATTAGTCCCCTACGGGTCCACCTGAAGGGGTCTATAGGTTTCATCTCTGTCCTTCTGTCTGTCTGTCCATCTTTCTCTCCGTCCATCCATCTGTCCCATGTATAGTTTTCTGGATGTTTGTTTCAGAATGACTTGAGATATTCAGCTAATAAAATTTTGTGTATTGCTTTGTTATATATTGTTAAAGATTGAGTTTGACTTTCATGATGATTTACCCATTTTTGACAGAGTTATGGTCCTTGGAGTTAGGAGATATGAAAATTTGTCTTTCAAACATTTCTTTGCAGATATTGATCTGGAATTTGTGTATAGCTTTATTATGTTCTGTTAAAGATCAAGTTTGATGTTCATATCAATTTATCTATTTTTCATAGAGTTATGGCACTTGAATTTAGGAGAGATACCAAAAATGTTTGCACTCAGTAGGGGACATGTTTTGCTTTAGCAGTGCTTTCAGAATGCTTGTTATCAAATATTCTGTTTATTACAGGCTCTACATTGCTGAAGACAGCTTGTGTACCTGGAATTGAATTCTTTGAATTGGAGCTTGATTTTAACAAATGGTGAGATATATAATAATAATAATGATGATAACATCAATAACCAATAATAACAACAACTATAGGAAGAATGCAGGTGTATCTATTGTTAAGCTAGCTTTTTTATGTGACCTTCCAACTTTGAGAAGAACTATTTCAAATACTGTTTTTGTCTGTGCTTCGGGGAGGGGGGGGGGGGTTGTGTTATTTTGTCTATATTCTCTTTATACATGTACTTGGGTTTCCCTTTACTAAACAAAAGTTTGCTGTATTGATTTGTATTCAGGAAGGACAAAACTTTGGAGGCGTACCAAGCTCAGGTTGGACTGGTGATGAGAATGAAGCATGAAATACTACAGCTCAAATCTGTTGTGAGTTCTTCTGTGTTAACCACATATTATACACTGTTGCTCTGTTACATATCTAAATAGTGAACACTTTCAGACAAACCAGAACAAGTTCTCACGACAATGTACCCATATGTGTGAAAGGCATTATATCTTAGAATGTTGACCTACTAAATGTCTCAACAAATATTACATAATCTATTTATGGCGGCTAGCATTAACTGAATAGCAACATATGCCCATTCTATATTTCAGGTTGTACAACCATTGAGCATATTTGTATAGAATTTCCTCTGCAGTAGTTCAAAGGAAAATAGGCACCTATGTTCACTATCCCACATGAATATATATATATATATATATATAATATGCTTTTAAAGGGACATTCCCAAGTTTTCTGCACTTTTTAAGACATTATCGACTTACAAAGACTTTTTAATGATAATAATTACATATTAAATATATTTTTCTGCATGAAATATTGGTGGCTGTATGTTAAATGTGTTTCTGATTGTTATAATATTTGTACTAGGTTAAACTTCCAACAATATCATTATAAATATTAAGACGATCAGAAACACACTGAATATACAGCTATTCTAAACCAAAAAATATATTTAATATTGTAGAAATATTTTATTAGTCGGAAACATCTTACAATGCAACAAACCCGGGAATGTCCATTTAAGGGATTTGTTGATAAACTAATAACATTGCTATGCATGTTTGTTAAATTATTTTGAAGTATTGTACAAGATACTTTTTCTGTAGGTGAAGGCCCAGTCAGAACTTCTGACACAGATTGCCATGGAGAACAATAAATTGAAGATGGAAAAATTGTCTGTCGGTGAGATATTTTCTGTAACCAGTACCATACATGATCATAATATAATATACTAGACACATGCAAGACTCCCTAAACAACATTGTTTTACTTTAAAACAGAGACTGAACAAAACAGATGTACAGAACAAATGTGACTGAATTAATTTTGATTTCCATTTAAGTTTGATTATGTTTACTTTCAGATTCAATGACCATAGTTTTGAGATAGTTTTTTTAACAAATAAAATGCATTTTGAACTACAACAAAGACCAGGAAATCTAGAATATACACTGGATTTGCCAAAATTGACAATTTAAGCAAGTAATTAAAGTAATGTGCAGTTTAACAGTAATAAAAGTTAAAAAAAGATAAAATATTTTATATTTCCTAATAATGGGCCATTATAATGCATTTTTAAATATTAAAAACGTTATTCTTTAATATCTCGACTTTACTGATTTTCATTATTATGAAACAGTTGTTGCCTTACTCATTGCTTTAATAAACTGACGTCTGTTTGGTTTTCAGAACGAGACTTCATTTCTTATAGACTGTCACAGTCTCTGACACTACACAACAAGTTTGAGGAGTTAAACAATCATGGTGACTTGTTTTAGTTGATATAGGACTGAGTCATTTTCATTTATATATAGTACAATTCATGGAAACATTGGTTTAAATATTTATTATTCAAGAAATAGTGGTTTTGTGATTGACCATCACTCATTGATTTTATTATAAGGCCTCACCGAACATTTTACAATAGAAATATATTTCTTTACAGATAGTATGACAAAAATGTAATAATTGTAACTTGTTTCAAATTTACTAAAATTGCAGGATCTGATGCTTGAATGATGACATTTCTTTAAAGTACATGATGTCACAGTTGAAGTTGATAGAATATCCACAATTTTTGCTAAAAGTTTATATATATTTTGTAACAACAGATGATTATTGCAAATGATTACATTTGTTTGTTTTTTATGAACAGATAATGATAATTTGAACAGATGATGCTGATGTAATAACATTTATAAATAATAATGTTGCAGTGTTAATCTTGTTAACAAATGATGATGTACAGATTGTCTGAAATTATTTTATCTCCTAAACATAGACGATGCTAGTAAAAATAATAACAGATTACATTAAAACATGATCGATGATGAGAAAAATATTGGAATTTAGACTAAAGCACTTAGTGTCAGTTATAACTCTCTCTCAACATGTTTTTATCTTATTAACAAACAATGATGGCTCTTTTATCAGTAAAGATCATGATGAAAATGTTGACATTTGTACTGAGACACTGATCAAATATCTTCAGCATCATCTGTAACACATTATCACAAAATATTTTATTTTATTTTCTAAAAATATTTTACTGATTGTCAATTATAAATATTTTACTGATAGTCAATTATAAATATTTTACTGATAGTCAATTATAAATATTTTACTGATAGTCAATTATAAATATTTTACTGATAGTCAATTAGAAATATTTTGTACTGGAACCAGATGATGATGAGAATGATGACATTTGTACTGAGGAGTTGATTGAAGGTCTCCAGCGACAAGTGGACATGATGCAGGCAAGACTTCAAGGCAAATATCTGCATGCTGTTAGCAGTGATGGTGGCAACACGCACAAAGTCACGTCCGTAGGTCAGTCAGTGTCACCATAGAAACATAGATGTGTGGTTTTTTATGTCGTTGTGCTGGTATATCTGCTTTAGTTACTATTTTTATTGAAGAATTAAAGGACAGCTATTAATTTATTGTGATATTGTTTTAGTCCACAAGCATTTATATAATTTGGTTTTAAAAAAAATATTTATTTACACTTAAGTTTGTCATATACTGTTGCTTATAAAGCTTATTGCAAGAGGAACAGCAGCTTGCTTTGTTTTACCATTAACAATACAAGGTAAGTCAGCAGAATCGAAATCCATCACTTGCACAACCATTTTTAAAACCTAATTTAATTTTAATGTTTTTTTGTTTTTTTGTGAGGGTATATTTTATGGTCATGGTTGTCATCGTTCACTGCTGCTTATAAAGTGTACATTTGGCTCCTACAAGTACTGAAATGACTATATTTGTATCATTTTGTGAGGGTATATTTTATGGTAATGGTTGTCATCATTCACTGCTGCTTATAAAGTGTACATTTGGCTCCTACAAGTACTGAAATGACTATATTTATATCATTTTGTGAGGGTATATTTTATGGTCATGGTTGTCATCATTCACCGCTGCTTATAAAGTGTACATTTGGCTCCTACAAGTACTGAAATGACTATATTTGTATCATTTTGCCATGTCATTAAACCAGACTGATACATTACCACCTAATTGACTGATTTAGCTCTTTAAAGTAATTTGAAGCTTAATACAGGTAACTTTGTACTATATCAGATGTTGGAATAATATTAAATTGGTCTCTTAAACCAGGAGGCTGCTTATTGAATGTGTTTACTTAAATTAGTCTGTACATGTATATGAATTTGGTTTTTACTAAATAATATAATTACTGTAATTTTAATATAATAATGAGTCTATTATTTTGATATTATGTAGGTTCATCTAACTACGTGTCTTTTCCGAGTATTTGTGTTCGAAGTCAGCAAGACCCATATGATCACACACAAGACGCAACCATGTTTTATAACATCACTGAAAATTTCATACAGTCCATGAAATCCGACCCAAATGTTAAAATATCCTATGAGGTCACATCTGTTGCTAAAGTAAGTATTTAATGATATGTTGAATAAAACATTTTAATTCAATACTGACAATATTAATATGTATTTAATTCAGTGTATTTGAGTTGTAATTTTAAATAGTTGAGAATTCACCTAACAACACATTCCATTGTTTGGGGAACATGCCGCCAAACATCTTGAGTGAATGATCATCTGGTTATCCGAACTGCACTAATTTTATAAACTCTCACTACAAACTTCTTTTGAACTGGCTTGATCTTTATTTGGGGGGGGGGGGG
>JAECMU010120272.1:16663-29037 GCA_016106625.1 Dracogyra subfuscus
TGTGGGAGGGTTTCCGGGATCGAGGAACACATCTTGATTTCCCCCCCCCCAAAAAACAAAAAAACTTCACTTGTTTCAGTTCAGACCCTCCCCTGCTAAAATTCTTGCAGACACCTGAATATATATTTACTTTGTCAGAGTGGTCATTGATTTTGATTATCCTATTTTCTTGAAACCGCAAACCTTTTGAGGATTATGAATTGTATATATTTAAGATAATATATCATGATAAAAATAAGCCAATCATGCTAAATATTTTATCATTTTATATTTTTGAGACAACTACCATTTCCTATTTAGGATATTTTAGTGTCTGTGATTTGTATTCCAGGCAACGTTATCAGAAGATGTGAAGGAAAATTTCAACAGAAGTCGACAGAAGCTTCACAATTGTGACTTGGTGACAGAGCTCTACTATTGTGGTTCTCTGGAGAGACCCATGAGGATACCAGAGATACTCAAACATGGCTTTTCTGAAGAAGGTAATGTTGCTTTCAATTATATTATGACTGATCTTTCCTCAGTGAAGTAGTGGAACTGAGCTTGCATTCCAATACCAGCTAAAACCAAGAATGAGTTTTTAACAGCTTAATGAGAAAGCGTAAGATCACTACATCATCTTCTCTCTCACTAACCACTAAAAATATATTAACCATTAACCCAAATTCTGTACTAACAGCCCTGAGGCCTGTTCCAAGAAAGAATTGTAGCTAAGGTTAATTATAGTGACTTACGGTGAATTTTACAACTGGCACCGTAAACTTTACAGCCGTTCCACAAAGCAACCTTACGGTAGTCGTAAGTACCCCTTTAATGATTAAAATATTCTTTATGAAGAAGTATGAATTATTTATTATAGAGTTAGAGTTATCTCCCATTATTTCATGTGAAAGCCTATGGCATAGAATGTTTTTCATAGAATGCAGCATTTTATAAAAGTTATTTGCAATATATTAGATCCATTTTTATACAAAAAGTTAGTATCCTTCTTAGAAAATGACAAAATCATCATTTAACTGCCATTTGACAAATTCCGGAAAGTTGGTTGGCCTGATTCTGTAATAAAGGAAAACGTTCCAACACAATGTGACTTCGTAAACAAAATCTGTTTGTGAAACATACTGTAGTGGAATGTGACGAATTGTTCCGATTGTAACTACCATATATAGAAAGTAAAGATGGACATCATCGAGGTGTTCCAATTGAACCTATGAATACATTTACATGTCCGAGGTTTTCACAATACTTAATCAAAAGCGGCCGAGACATTCTGAATGGTTTTAGACAGTTTGATATAATGGGGAAGTGGTCACTATTATGCCCTATATGGGTTTGGTTGCACAGATATTAACAGGAAACCAGCTGGAAACAATAAATAAAAAATAACTTACCGATCTTTTACAAACATTCGTAATACAATATGTAAAAACATTTGGCTACCAACCGAGCGACACTTGACAAGGTTTTGACTTGCCCGACGCTATTTTGACTCACGATTGGGCGACTGTAAAGGGCACACCCTGTATTTATATCTCTATATATCTATATCTATCTATCAATATTTATATATATACAGTGGACTCTGCCTAAACCGGACTCATTTCGTACCATCGAAATAGTCCGGTTTACACAGAAGACCGGTTTAGACAGAGTTCATCCAGAGTTATGGTTCTTGAAAGATCGACAACTCCCGATCAACTGACATTTGAACCCATGGGTGGTTGGGAACCTAATGGGACATTCCTGAATTTGCTGCAATGTTCAAGCTGTTATCGACTAACAGAGACTTTTTAACGATTGTAATTACATATCAAATACATTTTTCTGCATAAAATATTAGTGGCTGCATATTAAACGTGTTTCTGGTCATTCTAATATTTGTACTAGGTTAAATTTCATTTTATTTCCAAAACATTATTTATTCGTACGTACGCAATTATTTGAATAAAAAATTCAGATCTAGGCTAACGGCCTACCGCAATAAGAGTAAACTCCACACGAGTGTGATTAATTGTTGTATGTGATCTTGCGACGATGTCCTGATTACCTGGCAATTGACCCTCATTGTTCAACTAATTAAGCAGCCCGTCGTGCAGTCAAATCCCAAACCGGTGTAGACGGAGGTAATTAATGCATGAACGGTTGTTTTGTTCTTGATTTTTGATCTGGAGTCTGGAGTAGACAGAGTCCAGATTAGGCAGAGATTTATACATAAGAGATAAACGGTAGCTGGACAGGACTTTAGAAATGGATCGGTTTACACAGAGAACCGGATTACACAGAAGCCGGTTTAGACAGAGTGCACTGTATATATTTGTTTTTTTAATTCTTTTTTTATAGATTTTACGCATGGAGATTATGGAAGAGGTCTTTACTTTTCAAAGCAGCCATCAACTGCCGCTCAATTCTCTGCAGTGAGTATGTTCAAGTGCAGTAATTAAACAAGAACTGGAACGTTTATCTTAACCTTAATGAGTAAATGCCACTTGTTAATAATGGTAATTAAGAAATATATGTTTCATTGACCTTGTATGAAAAATTCATTTAAGGGTAAAAGAATATACTTTTATTTAGCTTGTTAATTTTTAGCATGGTGTTGTTATTTTTATATTCTTATGGAACGCTATTCCGTAAACAAGGATGGTACTTCACATCTGTGTTCTTTGTAATGTAAAATATATCATGATTCTGTTTCGTTACAGCTGGGTAAACTGTTGTTAGCTGAGGTTGGTCTGGGTACTGTGGAAACAGTCATCAATGAAGACCGTACAAGAAAGAGGCCAAAGGATGGTTTTGACAGTATCATAGTATGTAGTTTTACACATTCCTTATTATTTTTGACACAGAATACATCCATTGGATGTACTCACATGCATACGAAGCACATATATTATATGATATGTGACAGCTAAGTCTGAACAAAAAAGAGAGAATGAAAACAAAACTAACACAGAAATTAAAAAAAATATAGAATTACCAGATGATGTGAATACAAATTATGCTGTAAGTGTCTGCTGAAAACAATCAGCAATTTCTGCATCATGTGTTACGTCACCTTGTATTGGTATTTTGCTGCTTTGACTTGCTATTACTCTATAGCATAGAGACTAATTTTAAATGTAACACTGATTCCTCATCATCCATGCAGCTGGACAGAGATATGGACAGACAGACAAAGGGAAAGGATGGATGTGCATCATTTGATTATGATCACATAAAGATAATAAACTATGATTATTTATTGTTAGTCACCTACCAATCCAACCGCAGGGGACTCTAGGTTTTGTCTCGGTCCTTCTGTACATCTCTGTCCATTTGTTACACATACAGTTTTCCTGATTTCTTTTCACAACACCTCACAATATTCAGCTAAAATGTTATATATAGCTTTTGACAGAATTATGGCCAGATAAGTTTGATTTTCATGGGAATTTATTCAAGGGCCATAACTCTTGTAAACAATGGAATTTAGCTCTGTTTTACTTAGTTATGGTCCTTGAACTAAGGAGATTTGAACATTTGTTGGGCTTGGTAGTGGATGTGTATTGTGTTAGCAGTACTCTCAACTGTCTGTCTGAATAGTTTTCCAGGTGGGATTTTTTTCATAATGCCTTAAGATATTGAACTGGCATTTTGTGTATAGTTTTTAACTTCCATGGCTATTTACCCATTTATCACAATGTTATAGCCCTTGAATTTAGAAGATATGAAAATTAAAATTTGTAGGGAATATGTATTGCTTTAGCAGTATTATCAGAATGTTTATTATTATTATTTTATTATTATTATTATTATTATTATTTCCATTTTTCCAGACACCTGGTCGTCTCGGCATGGACAAGTGTGGTAATGATGAGTTCTCTCTGTATCAGGAATACATTGTGTTTGACGTGTCGCAAGTCAAACCCATCTGTCTGATCTCATACGAGGCCGCCACTTGATGTTCACGAGTCCTGTCACTGTACAGACACCATTATGTGATAGCATTTCATTATACAGGACAGATAGTCTAACAGTTCAGTAGATAACATACATACAGGCATACTTATAATGTGTTAATTGACTTATGCCTATGTGGTTGTAAAATTAGAAAAAAACAGACAGGGGAGTTCCAATACCCCCAAATTAATTTTTATCTGTAATAATGCAGTGAAGAATATTCATGAGTGGGAGGGATAGTTTTGGTTACTGGTAATACTCAAGGTTCTGTCTTCATATGTTTTGCTTAACATGATATTAAGACAAGCAAATAAAATTAGACTAGGATACCATCTATGGGTCACTTTGGGTGGTGAGTTGTTCACTTCAATTGGAAATATATTGGTGTTATTAAAATTAGACTAGGATACCAGTTTTAGGTGGTGAGTTGTTCACTTCAACTGGAAATATATTGGGGTTATTAAAATTAGACTAGGATACCAGATTTAGGTGGTGAATTGTTCACTTCAACTGGAAATATATTGGTGTTATTAAAATTAGACTAGGATACCAGTTTTAGGTGATGAGTTGTTCACTTCAACTGGAAATATATTGGTGTTATTAAAATTAGACTAGGATACCAGCTTAAGGTGGTGAGTTCTTCACTTCAACTGGAAATATATTGGTGTTATTAAAATTAGCCTAGGATACCAGATTTAGGTGGTGAATTGTTCACTTCAACTGGAAATATATTGGTGTTATTAAAATTAGACTAGGATACCAGTTTTAGGTGGTGAGTTGTTCACTTCAACTGGAAATATATTGGGGTTATTAAAATTAGACTAGGATACCAGCTTAAGGTGGTGAGTTCTTCACTTCAACTGGAAATATATTGGTGTTATTAAAATTAGACTAGGATACCAGATTTAGGTGGTTAATTGTTCACTTCAACTGGAAATATATTGGTGTTATTAAAATTAGACTAGGATACCAGTTTTAGGTGGCGAGTTGTTCACTTCAACTGGAAATATATTGGGGTTATTAAAATTAGACTAGGATACCAGCTTAAGGTGGTGAGTTCTTCACTTCAACTGGAAATATATAAGTATTAAAACTAGACTAGGATACCAGCTATAGGTGGTGAGTTGTTTTTACTTCAACAAGAAATATATTGGTGTTATTAAAATGTTGTCTATCTCATATCAACACATTTTATTATACTAGTGATATGAATGATGATATAGGGGTAGATGTTGGCTATTTTTCTGTTAGGCTTTAACATGTTGTCTATCTCATATCAGCACATTTTATTATGATACCAGTGATATGAATGATGATGTAGCAGCAACAGTGATCTTTGTTTTGCCTCTACTGCTGATGCTTGGGTACACTAGGGTATAAATGATGATGGAGTCTATATATATAAAAAAAATATTCTTTAAACTATTTTCTTAAAATCTTACCGAGTACTTGTATGAATGCTGGACTGAATCTGATTTACTGGCATAATGATTTATATTATAATTGTTTGTGATAAATTAGTACAACCTTACTGAAGTGTTGTGTAGATTATGTGATATTTGTAAAAATATTTATTAAATATTGATGTGGATATATTTAGTATCCATTATTCAGTATGTGTATATTTTGCATTTTTATATAGGATTTATTTATGTCAAACATGCCAAAACAATTGAGGTTCATCGGTGGAAGTTCTGTTCCACCCCACCAAGTGTTGATATACTTTGAACTTGTTCATTGCATGTTATACAGATGTTCATATGTACAGATGGTGTATACATATAAGTTTTATTACGCAGTTAGTCTACACATGATATACAGAGGTTCACATGTACAGATGGTGTATGATGTTATACAGATGTTCAGATGGTGTATACCTATTATGCCATTATAATGTTCACGTTACACAGATGTTCACATGTTCAAATGGGTTCACATGTTATACAGATGTTCACATGTACAAATGTGTTCACATATTATACAGATGTTCACATGTACAAATGTGTTCACATGTACAAATGTGTTCACATATTATACAGATGTTCATATGTACAAATGTGTTCACATGTTATACAGATGTTCATATGTACAAATGTGTTCACGTGTTATACAGATGTTCACATGTACAAATGTGTTCACATATTATACAGATGTTCACATGTACAAATGTGTTCACATGTTATACAGATGTTCACATGTACAAATGTGTTCACGTGTTGTACAAATGTGTTCACGTGTTATACAGATGTTCACATGTACAAATGGGTTCACATGTTATACAGATGTTCACATGTACAAATGGGTTCACATGTTATACAGATGTTCACATGTACAAATGTGTTCACGTGTTATACAGATGTTCACATGTACAAATGTGTTCACATGTTATACAGATTTTCACATGTATAGATGTGAACATTTTAAACAGATTTTCACATGTTATACAGATGGTCATATGTACAGATGATATACACGTTATACAGATGTTCATAATAATATATAGAGGTTCACATGTTATACAGATGTTCCATTGTACAGATGGTGTGTTTTCGTTATACAGGTATTCATGTGAACAGATGGTGTATGATGTTATACAGATGTTCAAATGTTCTGATACTGATAGCGTATGCATGTTTTTCAGTTGATTGCATGCTGTGCTGAATTCTTTGACGAGTTCATTTTCAGAGAGTAATGTTTTTTAATGTATCCTAACCAAACTGGGATGAGGGTGCTATTGTATAATAAACTATTCTAAACTAACAGACCATACTGCTGTTACTATAGGTCATGTGATATATAAACTAAGTATTACTTTATTTTTTACCTTTTATGTGGATATATTTAGGTATCCGTCCGTCCATTAACATGTCTTTATATTATTTTTTTAATGTGACTAATATTTTATTATTTATTTGCTAGCTTTTGATCATCACTTGTTCAATTAAATTAATATAATATTTATTGTAAACTGACGGCGAGTGCGTTCTGGTTTTGGGTTTGGTTTGTTTAACGACGCACTCAACACATTTTAATTACGGTTATATCGGCGTCGGACATATGGTTATGTCGAGAAAAAACCCCAGTGGTGCGAGTGCGTTCTGTATTGTGATTGGTTAATTACATAATTTTTCCGGGATGACATAAACAATAACACCCGGAAAGGTAATGACATCATTAAAGGTGACATTATTAGCAATTGGAACAGGCGAAGTTGACGATTCAAGGGTCTACAGTTAGATTGTAGCCAGGTATTTTTTTCAATAAATATTCAGTTTACAATGGACATAACCATATGGAGTTTTTAGATTTGCGGGTGTTATTGTCTATTTGATGCCTGCAAATGTTTCATTTTTGACCTCAGGCTAACGCCTTCAGTCAGAAATGACATTTGCGGGATAAAATAAACAATAACACCCGCAAATCTAAAAATTCCATATGGTTATCTCCTAAATGAGTCCTAGAATTCAGACTATGGTAATACGTTTTTTTCAAATCACTATTGTAAACCTAATTATGAGTTAAAATTTGTGGGACATGTACAGTTTGAATGTAAATCTAACACTGAAACCTGTTTATAATGATGACCTAAATCATGGCCTGTGTTTATCAGGTGACCTTTATTTACAGGTTCAGATATCTGCATTTGTATTACAGTATATGTACAGTGAAACTCCTCCAAACCGGACACCCTTGGTACCAAGTAAAAAGTCTGGTTATAGAAGTATCCAGTTTAGAGAGGTTCTCTTCTGCACAGATATTTAAAAAGGGACCATAAAAAATGTCTGGTTTTGAGGGGATTCCAGTTTACTGAGGGTCCGGTTTTGAGAGGTTTCACTGTATATAAAACTAATAGGCTCTTTGTAAACCTGGTAGTCATACAATGTTCATTTTAAGTCCAGTCTTGGGTGAATTTGTTCTGCATTTGTAAACAATAAGATGTGCAGTCAAACCAAACTTAATGTTTAGCTTCACATTGTTTTTAAAATTATTTTAAATGTGTTGTTATATTTGTGTTTAAAAAATGTAAAAAAATATATAAAAAAAGCTTCAGATGAGATTTGGCTGCTTTGATCATCAGAATGTTCTGAGGTCAAATTAGAGTAATGGGCTGTGCAAGGAAAACTACCGCACTTGGATTTTTGTCTTTGTATTCAGGAAGGCAAACTTGACAGGCATAATTATGGTTGTTCATTTGTTATAATTATGTCAGTAATTCTTTAGAGGATGGCATATTTTCCATGAAATTGAAGAAAGGAACCCCTCACACCCCCCAAAATAAAATGGAAAAGAAAGAAACAATGCATTATTAAGTAAATAGGGTGGGTTTTGTTGTTGTTGTTTTTCTTCTTTTTTGGGGGGTATAGTATTTAAAGCTGCATGCCAAACATTTTTTTACTTCTTTTTTTTATCAGAAACAGCACACCCAAAACTCCAGGATTTTAAAATGAATAATAGATGTCAGAAGCATAATATTCACAATGTTTAGCAATGAATAAAATCAAGACCATTTAAAGCAGGTAGGAAAAGGGATAAAAAAATAAGAATTAATTGTATGCATATAAATGTGTGTTTTGAAGTGCTTATTCTACACATGTGACATGTTTATATTTTTGAATTTTGTAATAAAATACTTCTATTTTGGATTTGTATGCTGTTTTATTTACGGTACTGAAAGTAAAAGTTGGCACAACATATACTGCAGTCACGGCTAACTCTGTCTCTCGCCAAATTCAGAAAATGTGAATTTTAAAAACAATCTTCAAATTTTATTGTAATTTGGCGAAATAATTAATGTAATGTTGATATTTTGTTTAAAAAAACCTAGGTTTTTCTCTTCTTTTTTTCTGATATAATTTGGCAAAATGTTCTAGTCGCCCAGAGCTAGTCCTGTCAGCAATATTGATCTGACAACTATGTTGCATTTTACGGTTCTATATTGAACCATTCATGGAGGTAGGGGTGGGTGTGTGTGGTGGAGCAGTACATAGCCCAGTGGTAAGTTGCTTGCCTGATACACAGTGACTCTAGAATTGTTCCCCATTAGAGGTCTCATTGGGCTTATTTCTCATTCCAGCCATTTCAAAGCTTGTGGTATGTGCTGTCCTGTCTGGGGGATGGTGCATATAAAAGATCTCTTGTGACTAATGGGGAAAAAATATGACGGGTTTCCTCTCTATATGTCAGAATTAGCAAATGTTTGACATTCTATAGTCAGTGGTTAATTAATCAATGTGCTCCAGTGATGTTAAAAATACAAAACAAAAAACCCAACAGTTGTTTTTTGGTTGAAAACATTGATTTCCTTTCTGCGTGGGTTTCAGGTTTTTTTTTAAAACAAAGTGTCTGCATTTATTCTTATTTCTCTGTAAATAGGTACAGCAATCTCTGTCTTCACTTTCTTTTCCTTTGCTCATCAAATCTTGAATTATTTTTTTTACAGCTTGGTAATAGGTCAGTTTCTTTTAATCACAAAGAGTTGTACCGGTATCCTCAGTACAAAATGTTTAGTAAACCTAATTACATTTGAAAAATATTTTTTAGGTCCATCTAATAGAAAAACAAAGAAAAATATATTTGTTACCTATACCCAGTGTAGTCTCACCATCCTTTGGACATTACTAAGTAACCTTTTGTTTTTAGGAGTAACAGTTTTGTTATCCTTATAGATTCACCAAACACGATCATGGTTGGTTTACGCAAAAAATCTATTTGATCTTAACTTTAAAAAGAAGTAAAGTTATACCTGTTTTTGCACGGTTTTGTCTTCTACTGATTTGAGCAATTTGGTCTTATATTCATTCGAATAAAAGGTTACATAGGTTTGAACTGTTCAAAGGCCATGATTTTAATTTAGATCTAGCAGTTTTCTCTCTTGATAACAAACATAACAAATGGTTGTTTGTGTGAACATGCCATTATGTGGAAATTAAATATTCATAAAAACATATTTTATTGCTTTCTAAAAAAAACCAAATTGATTAGGCAAAAGTTATATAACACACTAGGCCTTCTCCTTAATACATATATGTCATGTCAGTAATATTATATTTAACAAGGAACAGAACTGAAATTTATTGAAAGAAAGAAAGAAGGAAGAAAGGAAAAAAGGAAGGAAAGAAGAAATAAAGCGTCTCTGCGTTTGATAATCTGATGGCAGGTCTGCTGCAAGCAAAACAAAAACAAGGCATTGCAATCTGATTACACAGAGGCCATACAAAAATGACCATACATTATTTACTAATTAAGGGAAATGTTTTGCTTCATTTATATATTAATGTACATAAAACAAATGATTTATTGCTTTCTTAACTAAACACTTTTACCATTTAAAATCAATTGTAAATTTACTGGCTGCAAGCTGTGCAATGAATTCCAGAGAATTTGTCTTTGCCTTTCATTTAAAATTAATTTGCAGAATATGCACCACTTTTTCTCTTTCACAAATGGGGGCGAGTTGTTAAAAAGTGGCTCAAATTAAATTTGTTGTTTTCTTCTCATAAACTACACCAGTAGTCCAGTCTGTAAAATGAAATGAGCTCTCTTTTCCATTTCTCATCTGTCACGTTAGAGTTTGGGTTGTATGGTGGTTTCAATAGGCTACTCAGATTGTCTCAAACCGTGATATGTTGGGTACTAGTTTTGGTCTTCGAGTCCACAGCTGCAATCTGGCAAAGGTGCTAGCTTGAACTTTTTGTACATATGAACATTTAGTCTGTGGTTTTTTATGGAGTCTCAGAGTTACTTGATCCACTTGTCTGTGAAGGTAATAATCATTGCTCATTGTGGAAATGCTGCTCATGTTGTAGAAATGCAGTTCGTGATGAGATGTGTCAGTGAAATACTGGCCTCTGTGGCATCATGGTTAAGCCATTGGACATAAGGCTGGTAGGTATTTGGTTCACAGCCCAGTACCGGCTCCCACCCACAGCAAGTTTTAATGACTCAATGGGTAGGTGTAAGACCACTACACCCTCTTTTCTCTCAATAACAACTAATAACTAACCCACTGTCCTGGATAGACATCCCAGAAAGTTGAGATGTATGTCCAGGACAGCATGCTTGAACCTGACTGAAAACAGGAGTTTATTAAACTGTAGCTGTAGTAACATGCTGCAGTAATATGTTAATGTGTTACTGCAGATATTAATTATCAACCTTGTAATATGGAATCTCACTCTATACTACTTTCTGAGGCCAGATATGGATCCCAGTGGTAAAGTGCTTGCCTGATATGTGATCATTCTAGGATCAGTCCCATTAGTGAGCCCATTACACTATTTCTTGTTCCAGCCAGTGCTCCATGACTGGTATATCAAAGGCCGTGATATGTGCTATCCTGTCTGTGGGATGGTGCATATAAAAGATCCCTGAAAAATGTAGCAGGTTTCCTCTCTAAGATTATAATGTTAAAATTACCAAATGTTTGACATTCAGAAGTTATTTGTTAATAAATCAAAGTGCTCTAATAGTGTCGTTAAACAAACCTTTTTTTCATATCACACATGCAAAGGCACCACTTACAGCAAATAGATTTAAAAGAATGAGCACAGATAGACTGGTTTCTTAGAGTAGGTGAACTTCTGTTCATGTCGTAATAAACGTGAAAAACAACGGACCCATGACCAATCTACTGTTGTCCGTGACATTTATGACGCTTTTTTCGTGTAGAAAAGTTTCTGATGTTACTGACATAAGATAATAAGTTGTTTCTGTTAAAACTATGTATTCGTAAAGGTTCACATAATTTCCTAATCATTATGGGAAGCGGCAGTAGTCGTGAGCCCGTGGTAGGAGCGCCTGCTAATCCGAGAGTGGTTTACGCTGACAAACTGGCAAAACGGGAAAAGAAGGTAAACACTAAAATAAATAATGGCGGGCATGACATTATTTATTAAATTCTTCATGCATAGTATACTAAAACTAATATCCATCTTCTGTATTACTGTATAGAGGATACACACATTTATTGAGAAGTTGTCTTTACTTCACCACACACATTTTAATTTTAGCCAACAAGACTTGCAGGCGAAGTTATCATACATTGTATCAGTATATAATAATGAGAGTGTTATTGTTTGATGTTATTATTAACAACTGCATTTTTTTCTCAATAAATTTCATCTGTATTTGTGTTTGTTTACTCTTTTTCGCCGAAATCGACGCCATTTTGTTTTCTTCTGTGTTCGTGCTTTCTGATTATTTTTAACTATTAACTAGACGTACAGCATACATCAAGACGTACATCAAGATATAAAATTAATAAATATGATAACTAGAATCAGAATGTTGTCTGTCTTCTGTTATTCAACACTATTTCTACCAAACAAACAACAAACCCACTGTTGTCCAGCTAGGGCGAAACCGATGGGGGTGAGATCGCCAATATTTTATCGTGGCGTGGCTCGACAAATCTACCGTTGTCCAGCTACTGAGCT
>JAECMU010120280.1:0-28396 GCA_016106625.1 Dracogyra subfuscus
AGTACTTCCTGGTTCAGAATTACTGTGTTGTCAAAGTTCATGCGCACGCAGATTCGTAATAAATAAGCCGTACGCAAAATAGGACGCTTCTTGACTTAGGACGCCTTTCGATCTTTAGCGATACTCGGGATACGAAAATAGGTACAATGCGAATATAGATCAAACTGAATTGAATTATCCGATTATTTAGACCTTACTTTCAACAGCTATTTGCTATGTTTACCTTTACATCTCTTTCTGGAGGGCTGTTTTCTGCTGCCATTACCTATGTTAACTGCAATAATGTTTTAGTCGACAATTACTAATTTCCATAAACTACAAAAAGCAAAAGAAAAGTGAAACTTCTTCCCTCTTGGGGAAATAAGATGATTCATTATCAATATATTTTATTTTATTGTTTAACATATCAAACACACATAGTAGTTGAAATAATTTCATTATAATTAATAGTTATATAAGATTTTTAAATTATTTATTTTTATTGTGCTGTATTCTATTTTATTATAGTTTAAATCAAAATTAAACTTTTGAAAATAATGATTACTCCTTCGTTTCAAGGTTCCAATGTACCAAATCAATTCCATTTTCCGATAATGTTAACGTTTACTGAGTATCAACACAACTAGGGCCGATGCGGTAGAACAATTTTTAAAAAAAGTGTGGTACCTCGCGTTTAATCATCTTCAAGAAAATAGTCGGGTCACATATCATTCGAGGGATTTAATTAATGTTTTATTATAAACCATCATTTACAACGAAAACCTGCCGAAACGAACCAAGCGAAAACGGAACCAAATACAACATAGCGTTGACTGAAATGGCACACAAATAAACATATATGAGTATGTAGCTAAAAAGGAACCAATTGTTTTTTAAATAAATATTGTCTACCTGCCTCTCTGGTGTGTGTATGTGTGTGCGTGTGTGTGTATGTGTGTGTGTGTGTGTGTGTGTGTGTGTGTGTAGTGTTTTGAGAGAATTTTGTTTAAAAGTGTGTTATGGGGGATTGCTTTCGTGTTGTTTTTGTTTGAACTTCTTTCTTTTCTTTTGTTGGTGTGTGTGTGGGGGGGGGGGGGCAGTTCTTGCAGTGTGGTCACATTCTGATCTGACTGTAATCAGATCTTACTTCTAACAGATCTGAACAAATCCGACTTTGCCCTTATATTCAACCTATTAAAACATATATTAAAAGATTGAGGGAGAATACCCCCACTCCACCCTCCCGAACTGCCTTAGAAGCTACATCGTTTCGTGCCATCGATCTGGGTCACCGCCACAAAAATCACTTAATTTCTTCATCGAGTGTTTATTTTAACAAGTTTAATATATCCGAGTCATGTGCTCATTTTTCTTTTTAAATTTGACTTTTTATTATATTTTCCGAAGTAGCTATAGGCTACAGAACCTCTCATGCACAGACGCGCCCTAACTAGACAATTTCCTGCCAATGTCTGCGAAAAATAGCCCAGTGGTAAAGTGCTTTAGGATTGGTCCCCATATTTCTCGTTCCAGCCATTGTACCACGGCTGGTATATCAAAGGCCGTGGTGTGTGCTATCATGTCTGTGGGATGGTGCTAATAACAGACCCCTTAATTTGCTGCTAATGGAAAATGTAGCGGGTTTCCTCTTTAAGACTATATGGTATAAAGATTTTTACCATGCAATAAAAGAGTATTAATAAATCAATGAGCTCTAGCGGTGTCGTTAAACAAAAATAAACACGCGCCTGGTGACAAAACAGTTGTATTTTTTTATTTTTTTATTTGCCACATATTTATTATTATGTGTATTGTATAAAACAATTTAGTCTGTACATTATTTTGCTCAATTCACTAACTGCTCGCACTGACGTGACGATTTCCTACCGAACGCATTCCATTTCCAAGTACTTCGTTTGTACGTCAATCGACTTAACATGCGCGGTGCGCGTTTCCGGTGCATTTGCATTGATTGGTGTCATTAGTTTCAAAGTGTTGACTTTTTCATCGTCTGTTGGATTGGTATGTTTTTAGCTTAGTAATGTTTTTTCGGTTGAATTTAAGCATTGTAGGATATCTGTTTTCATTATATTAATGATGATTTACGTAATTTCAGTAGGCAGATCTTGGCACCTGGCAGTGTCGGCCTATTTTTCACATGAAAATGGCTGCCCAGCTGTCACCTGTCAGTCACAGTGTATAATAATAATTCATTAATTGTATTAAAAATGATCATTAAACAGAATGCTTTTGTCCATTCGTTCAAACAAAAGTGCCGACAAGCCGTCATTATACACACATCCCTTTCCCAACAAATGTTTCTACAAATAATACAAAGTTATTTTATTGCATAGAGGAATGTCATTGTCAACAGTTCTAAGTGTTTTGGGGTTTAAAAAACCCACCAACAATTATTAATAATAATGGAAAATGTCAACTCGGTCAAATTTAATTGGTATTAGTATTTGTGAATCACAAGTCTAAATTGATAATATAATGGCATCACAATAGCACACACTTTAAATTTTATCAAAACTTTATGCTCCTGAAGTTGTTGGCTTGTAAACAAATTTTAATTTACAGTTTAAAATAACACTTACAGCCGTGTCCGGTTTATCGGTGCGTCCGGTGATTCGGCGCACTTGGTATTTTGCTTAAGTATGCTTAGGAAGTTGTGATTTAAAAAAAAAAAATTTGAATTATCAATAATTATATAATAATTTCAAAATAAATCATTCACCTTCTTTCGTATATTTAAACACGAAGTAGGTCAGCCTTATTGATATTAAGAATCTTAAAACCAGTCTTAAACACCTTTCCTGCATTATTAAAATTATACTAAACACTTAAAACAGTATAATTACATGGGTGAAAGTTTTCTGGCATATGCCAGATTCTGGGTCTCTAAGGGTCATGGCTTTGCCCTGGAACCACAAGAAGCCCTAGCACCCAGAATTATTTTCAGGTTTTTAAAAAAATTCAACTTTCACCCATGTAATTATTTTTTTCAGTTATTTTTATTTAACTGAAAAGGAAAACAGACAAATGCAAACAAAACTAAAGTTTTACACCTTAATAGAGTCTTTACAGTTCACAATTGTCACATTGTTACAAAAATAATAATACTGATAATAAAATAAAAGTTACCCATATTTCATTTGCCAAACTCTTTTTTTTTATGATGATTTCACGCACACACTGTCAGTGAGACATTAATGTTGTATGTATGTCCAGTGTCTGTGCTTAACTTTGTGTTTGAGTTGCCACCCGGGCAAGTGATGACAGCACTTTCACTTGCCAGGATCTATTTTCGCTTGCCAGAATAATATTTAAAAAAAACACACACAAAAAACCCAACAATATTGCAATAAGACAAAACACAATATTTTTTTTTAATCGGTCACCAGGCAGGCAACCTTACTGTGGGTTTTCAGTCGCCCGTCATAATTTTCAGTCACCAGGGGCGACCGTTAAGTTTGAACCCTGTATGTCTGATAAGACGTTATCGATGGAACATGCACATCCGATACAGTAAATTGAAAAACGCAAATATCAGAAGAAATAACTTTTAATTATTGGTGGTACCCACAAACTTCTGTTCACAGTTACAAAGAAAACAAACAATACTGAGATTACAGGGGTTGAAATTAAAAATTTTACCACTATCTCAAAGAAATTGTGAATTTCAAAAAACACTATTTCGTCTAAAAATGTCAATTATTAATGTACCACTAGTGTACTGACTACTACGTTACCCTGTACAACATTGCGTAACGAACAGTTGTTTATATACCTGTCTATGCATTACTGCGTACTAGCTGGAAAACAAGCAAACTCACTCCAAACATTAGTCTCAGGCGATTTTCGGTATTCTGTGCTTTATTTTCACTTTCATGCCAGAATATTGGAAGAATTGTTTTACTATTCCGTTTTGAAATTTACTATTTGTGGAATAGCATAAAATTCCACCCCTAGATTACGTTACAACAGACTTACACGAACTTGTGTGTTTAAAGCTGGTCTGATCCACTGCACTAACGACCGCCGGAAGTAGGGGTGCATAGTAGGTGGTTACAAGTGCCTCTTAACAATGCCTCAGGTGTACTTTTTCTATCTCCTATGACCACATATGATGGAGTCTATTATGATCTTAGAACTAATGTTTAATGTTTTGTATTTTTTTCGATCTGCAGCCACGGCAGATCCGATGGAGCAACCCATGGACTTTCAAGCTGATCCTCCGCAGCCAACGCCTCAGTCTGATTCGGAAAACATTTATATGAACCTTGGCAACTTTGAAATAGGCAAGAAGATTGGTAAAGGCCAGTTCTCAGAAGTGTATAGAGCCAAAAATAAGATAAATGGCAGCACTGTTGCATTGAAGAAAGTGCAGGTAATGTTTTCTGGTTTTTTCCCTCCTTCATAATTAAGAACAGACCTTATGTTAGAGAGAGAGAGAGAGAGAGAGAGAGAGAGAGAGAGAGAGAGAGAGAGAGAGGGGAGGGGGTATTACCAGGAATAAAAATTGTATTATGTGAGCCTCTGGCAAGCATAATACATTATTTTTATTTCTAATATATGATATTGACGATACCAAAACAGACGAGGGTAATAATCTCTTTGTCATATAATTTCAAGCTTAATACAACATGTTTTTGTGAGCTGTCAACGTAATTTTAATTCCAGTCCGCCATTACTAGATTTTCATATGACATAAGAATGTGTGGCACAGTGTCTTTTTGAATGTAAATGACATCAAACTCGAATGATGTCATTTTGAATGTCCTTACATCAAAATAAACTAATGCTTAACATGTTGTTTTTTAATGCTGGACAGCTTATAGTGTAAAATTGCTATTAAAATGTTATTTAATGACTATGAAGTGTCACCCCAGTACGTTTGCTTAAATGTCAATAAACTTAGTGCCATGACCTCGATTAATTTACACCTAATTTGCAGATATCAAATTCTTAAAGCATGTGATCTGAAAAATATCACATACTTTGATTGCACTGAAAATGTAAGATATATATATGCATGCTGCATACATGTACATTCTTTCACGATAAGTTTAACATTCCATTCCAGTTATGCTTATTTTCGTGCTTATATTCAATTATGTTTCAAGCACACTGTCCTGGGCACACACCTCAGCTATCAAGGCTGTTTCTCAAGGACTGTGGTTAGTAAGAGAGAAGTCAGTGTAGTCGCCTTACCCCTACCCAGTGAGATGTTAAGTCGCTTGTGGTGGGGTAGGAGACGGTACCAGGATACAGATTCAGTACCTACCAGCCTTTTCTTATGGCTTAACCACTATACCACTGAAATGGGCAATTTGCTTGTAGTTGTTGATAAAGCTGCAATACTTTTTTTATTACGTAATGTACTTATGCATATAGAACTTCATCATTCATTTACTAGTCATATACTTAATACTCAGGACATGCGTTGTTTTTTGGCAGTATTTAGGTTGGATAATTTATGTAGATAAATTATTACAGTGTGAATTAACTTAGGCCTATATGTATGTATATGTATTTGCAGCCCTCTACATTGCAACCGATTTGGTCGTGTATGCGATCAATGTTTTAATTTGGTAACTAAAATATTTCATACTACCTATTTAAAAGTAGAATTAGGTGCTATCTGGCTCCTAAATAATAAAAAATAATAATGTACAGGGCTGATTTAGATAACAAAAATTGATGATTTGTTTTTGGGTTGTTTTAAAGATTTTCGAAATGATGGATGCGAAAGCCCGGCAAGATTGTATAAAAGAAATTGATTTGCTGAAGGTATGGGTTTTTTAAACTTTATTATCGGATTAAATTTTATGCATTTGATTTAAATTTGCTTTGACAATTTTGTTGTCTGATCTTTGCCAAGTAAAAAGGTAAGATATTACTTTTCTGATGGCACCAGCATCAACTTTGTGTTAAAGTCTATTGACTCATTAATTGTTAATCAGACTTTACCACTGGACTACATCCAGCCCGACCATCTTATAGATGCAACTATCAGTGACACCTAATATATTTAATTCTACGGTATTCTTGTTTTGATGTCGTGGCCGATTCTCCAAATGTACTGAAGTACATAATTTGTAGCATGTTGTATTGCTTGACTGTTAATTTTATTGATTTCTGTACATGCCAGCTACCAAGATGTAATTAATTATGAATTATTTATTGAATCATTCAGGTTGAAGAGTTTATTGAGTACATGCAGCCCTTGAAATTCGGACAAGTTTGCTATGGCAGTTAAGTGCCATCGCAAATCAATTTTGCAACGGCACTACGATGGCAATTTTAAAGAAAAGATTAATGCTGTCAAAATTATTCATATATGATCCACTGCTGTAATAATATACTAAAACATAACATCTCAACTTTACTTTTGTAAGCTTCTATACTGGAATAAACCAATTTATATTAATTAAGGAAACTAAGCTACACACGATAATACATTTATCCTTCTCTCTGGGATCTGTAATTGGACAGACAGGGCTTTAGATTTCACCGATTTCGCAGCGGTAAATGTTGTGCCCTAAATACGTCCGCCCAAATTAGAGCGCCCAGTTTTTATTTTAATATTTTTCTTTTCTTGTACGCAATATTTCTGGTTCCAGCACAGTTACAAACTTTTATTTTTGCTGGCATCATGCATGGATCACTAATAGTGTCTTGTACAAGACTCGATAGAATAGAACTGAAAACAACTGTGTTCGCTTATACGTTATGCTGACATTAGTGCTGTAGTTTATGGGTCATACCATGTGAATGTGTGCCAGTTAGGAACGCTTTCAGTTTATCATACGAGAGTTGATTTCCAGTATAGTCTTCCTCAAGGATGTGTGTTTTTCATTTTTTATTAAATGTATGAAAATGCTTTCCGACCGCCCCAGCATATATATACAGCTCTAAGGAGAACAAACCCTAACCGTTAATAATGTAAAGGTCGGAAGTCCTCCAATTCCGAAATAAAAACAATCCCCATTATAGTACAGACATTTGAATGAGCCTGTTTTTTTTATGAGGTATCATATAATTACGTACACACGTATGCATTATTTATTAGGCTTCTATTTATTAACAGACTTATAGACTACTAAATTGTATTATTGTATTGTGCAACTCTTAATAGTGGTTCTTATTTATATCACACCTTTTAATTTAAATACATTAAATATTGCATTACCAGCCTTTTTCTTGATGAATTTTACTTCTAGAATGAAGGAAATTGCATTTCAGAACATCTAGTTTAAAAACATTTCAAGTGGAGCATGCCCCCGAACCCCCTTAGATTCAACTGGCTCGTTGCGCCCTCGAATTCCGTTGTGCCCAAATTAGTGCAATCTAAAGCCCTGACAGAGTTCAGAGAGAAATGCCTACAGACTTTTCACCACTCACAGATTTGCGATAGCTTTTGCGACGGCATTGCTGATTGCTTCCGCTAATTTCAAGGGCTGACATGTATGTACACAATAGGATGAAATAATGGAAGCATTAACCATTTTAACCTGTAGCCAGACCTTTTTCATATTACCCTACGGATGGTTTACGAGAAAACATCATTGTAACAGTTTCTGTTATTTTACAATCACCCAGGATAACCATTCAGCTGTGTTCTCTTGACGATTATATTACTTAGTTGTTTTAGCCATGTTATGTCATGCAGTGAAAATAACAGATTTGAGGAGTGATAGGTCATAGGACCAATTGCCATTGGTTTTTTTTCTGCAAGTCTATGGGAAGGTGAACATACAAAATATATTAAGGTCGACGACATTCACTTTTCGCATCCTTGTTTTGGGTTTGTACACAATAATATAACATATCCAATGGTATTTTTTATATGATATTTTTGACAAAATTTAAACATATCCTGTATCTGCTGGTTATAGAATTTTTACAGAGGTCAAGGTTAGTAGACCAGTTTTAATTTTAATAATACAACTAATTTAGAATTTTAATGATGTCCAAATTCCAATGAAATCACTTTACAATTATTTAGCACTAAACTGCGTACATGACGTTTTCATTTTTAGAATGCTGGAAAAATTCTAATGCAAAACTGCAATTGAATGTTTTTGTTTTAACATTACTAATGCACCTGAATGTGTTTGAGAAAAATCTTGTGATTAAAAAATTGTACCTTTTACGAAATATGTATTTCAAGTGAAATTACGGTAAGATATGCTATATTTAATGGGTATGAAGCCAATACAAAGGTGCAAAAAGTGACTGTCACCAACCTTAGTAGTAGTTTGTGATGTCTCCGACTAGTCATCTAGATAAATAAATATGAATGGCTACACAGTTTAAAATGTGTTGAGATGACATTAAACAAGTATTCCATACCTTTCTTTATATTTAATATATAATTTATATGCTTTCTCCCACAGCAACTGAATCACCCAAATGTGATAAAGTATCTGGCAAACTTCATTGGAAATAATGAGCTGAACATTGTGCTGGAATTAGCAGATGCTGGTGATCTGTCCAGAATGATAAAAGTATGATGGTTTTGTTTATTTGTGGGAAGCATGGAACTATTTATATATTTGTTTATATTCATTTGCTCACCATTTTTGTTAATGCAAATAAAGTCACATTGTTTGTTTCAACACCTCTGACTTAAATCCACATTTTTTGTTTCAAGGACTGACTTAAATCCAGATTGTTTGTTTCAAGGGCTCTGACTTAAATCCACATTGTTTGTTTCAAGGGCTCTGACTTAAATCCACATTGTTTCAAGGGCTGTGACTTAAATCCATATTAATTGTTTGTTTCAAGGGCTGTGACTAATATCTTCCATGTGTTGGTCAGTGTGAAATATATATAAATTTTAATTCATTGTTTGCTTTAATAGAATGCCAGAAATCATATGTTATAATTGTGTTTACTGTGGTAAGAAAAAGAAAGATAACAATGTCTGTGACTGTTTTCAATATTTGTTTTGATATTTAAAAAAAAAAAAATTAATATTTTTTTTCTTCAGCATTTCAAAAAACAGAATCGGTTGATTCCCGAGAAAACGATATGGAAATATTTTGTACAGATCTGCAGTGCACTTAATCACATGCATTCCAGAAGAATTATGCATAGAGGTATTTACAGTTTTAAAAAATAAATACAAAGTATCTTGGAAACCAAATATTGTGGATGGACTTTTTCTTTACATTTTTATGAATGCAAATACACATTTTAATTGGAATAAGACTTGAAGAGTATTTGCTTTATTTTTTTTCTTTGTTTTATGGCATGTATTTTTGGCTTAAAAGAGGGGACAATTAAGGCAATTAACCTGGTATGCATATTCAACATATATATTGCACATTATTGCTTAATATCAACAAGTATAATCTTATAGTTGATTAATAAAACGGTTAAATGTGACATTCTAGTGAATACGCCCTCTGGTGAGCTGGTGGTAATGTAATACAATGTACCTAACGTGTCACGTCAGGAATTAGTCTGCGAACTGAAGATACAAAATGTACCTGATTTTTGCGGATGCATCACAATGTTCTGTAATAACAGCCATTCTAGTAAACCAGTAACAATTACATATTATTTTTTAATACAAAATAAACTACCATTGTCAAAGTGTATTATGTTTTGTACATAAATTAACCCATGTACTGAAATAATAATCAAGAGTGTTTTCTTGGTTAATTGGTCTTTTCTTTCTGTGACCTTTTCCCGGTGATTCCTGAATCACAGGTGTATATTTAGACAGTCCCCAGACACTGTGTCTAGACACACTAAAAAGATGTGCCTGTTTTATTAAGATCACAGCGTATTGTGTTAAACCACACGGATACCCCTCTATTCGTAATGGATATTACCAGCTGCCATGTATTATTACTGTAAATAATTCTGTAAAACCCTTGTTTAAGTAGACTTTCCCATCTGAATTCACAAAACTGACAAATTACATCATCTCAAAGAAAAGAAAAGTATCACTTAGGTATTGTGAGTAGTCGTTTTTACTCGAAAGTACCAATAGGCCTAAAAATAAGAATTGTTTTCTTTGGATTTAAAAAAAATAAAAAATACTATAACTTCATATATTGATGTTCTATTGATGCAAATTTGAATATATTTAGTTAAATACTTTATTATACAATCAAGTAATTTATGTTCTTTTACAAGTCATGTTGATGAAAGCGAAGCACCTTGTCTTAAATTAGAGCGTTTGTTTACACTGTATAGAGGAGATGGATGGGGCTGATGTCACTTTGCCCCAAGCTATACCACCGGACGTCACAAAAATGAAACAAAATGGCTGCCCCCAAAATAGCAGGAATAATCTTCTATTTTTTATTAACTCTAAAATTACACATTTTTCATTTATTAAAGTGTCAGTATGTGTTGGTGGTCCGGGTATGCATCTTTCCAGTATATAAGGCTCTTGTTGGAGTTGACCCTACCTTTAAACGGTTATTCTGTTTTTGTGATGGATTTGTAAAATAAATTGGTCAGATGTATTCATTAAGCAAATAGCAGAAAATACAATCGGAAACATATCAAATGATGTGTAATATCAAGTGATTAATCATTTATTACAGGTTTCAGCTAACACTGTCCAGATGTATTATAAAAGTTTGAAGCATTCACCCCTCCATTTGTTTTGCAGACATTAAACCAGCCAATGTGTTTATTACTGCTGAGGGCATTGTCAAGCTGGGAGATCTTGGTCTAGGTCGATTCTTTAGTTCCAAAACTACTGCAGCACATTCCTTAGGTATGTCTTATTGGTCACTTCACTATTCTTTGCATATATTATAACTATTGTTTTTATGACTTTCCAAACCAAAATGTGGATGATATGATGTTAGGGAAATAGGGCTCAAATTTATAACTTAAGAAAATAACAATAGGTGCTTAGTGTGTTTTGTGCTTTTCTAATAGAAGAGTCATATTTGTCAACTTTTGTGTGTAAGTCTGCATTATGTTTAAGTTTAAATGAAACTTGGTAATCAAATTACATACACACAAAATCTGTAGGTGCCAGGTCAATCAACTACAGTGCATGTTTTAATTTACACAACTGTTTTCTTATAATGTTACTAAGTCTTAACACTTTGTAGTTAAATATATTGGGGTTTTTTGTTGTTTTACTGTTTTACTTTTAGTTCATTTCTGGTAGTATGTTATTTGTAACATAAAACTACAAAGATTGCTTTATAACTACTTTACAGTTACAGGGTTTCTGCTAGAGGGTAAAATAGGTATGGCACAGTCCCCAAATTGTTTTTCAGATTATTAGTTTTTTAAGTTAACCTTTTGACAAAATTATCTACTTGTTATCATTACTATATGATTTTTTTAACCCTAACCCTAAATTAACCCATTTTCTTTCTTGCGGGAGGTTCCCCATACCCCGTTGAAGTTGGTTGAATTCAATTTCATAGTGCCATACCCCAAAACGTTCTTTCTAGCAGAATCACTGAGTTAATAATATGACAAACTAACTGAAAATAACTGATTGCATAGTACCATATAAATGTGTATTAGGTGACCAGTAGTTAGATTTTGTATGACATTAAAAAATGTTTGGGTGTTTTTGTAGTGGGAACGCCATACTACATGTCACCAGAAAGAATACATGAAACTGGTTACAACTTCAAGTCTGACATCTGGTCTCTAGGCTGTCTTCTGTATGAGGTTAGTAACAAAGTTCAAATACAGAATGAAGAGCCGTCTAGACTCTCTGATAATGTTTTTATTACAGGCCTTATGTTTTGATGCGAGCATGAGCTCTTAGTCCCCTCATAACATGCTGATATCACTAATTTATTTACTTAGAATGACTTGGAATTTGCTCGCCTACAAACTTTCAAATGATTTTTAAATCATAGGCACAACCAAAAGTTGTATATATATGTGTGAACATTTTATTAGATTGTAACATTATACCAATATGTTTACTAAATAATGTATCACTTGCAGAAACTTGCACCACTCGACTTCATTAATTAGAATAGGATATGGTAATTAAATGATACGTCATTAAGGTATAATGAACTTATGTTCATCTTTTTATGACATGCAAGTATTGTGAGCAAGTTGGTTTTGTATACGTATAAATTCCTAGATGTTTGATTAGGTAAAATTGGAGCGCAGCATAAGTTTTCAACAAAGGTCACCTCAGAATTGATGTCATCTTTGTTCATCATGTACTTATTGGTGTGACTGGTAATATTCCAGATGGCAGCACTTCAGTCCCCATTCTACGGAGATAAGATGAATCTGTACTCCCTGTGTAAGAAGATAGAGTCCTGTGACTACCCACCTCTACCATCAGACCACTATTCTAAAGAGGTTGGTTTGGGTTTTTTGTCTTTTGAAAACTTGTTCATTTTCCTTTGGATCACTATTCTAAAGAGATTTGCTGTGTCATGTCTTTTGACAGCTGACTGTGCTTTTCGTTTTGATTGTCATGCATTGTTTTCAAAACTGATTTTTTGTTTCTGTATTTCTTTTCTTATGCACTTTCGATGTAAATGCATTGTAGGTCACTGGATGGTGCAGGATTGTATGATGTTTTTCTTCTATGTACATGTCTCAGATTGCTTCTAAGTGAGAGACATAGCTTTGGGACAGTTTTTTCACATTTTAAATTAAAATTCATAGATATATTACATAAAAAAAGATATAGAAATGTTTGTGGATATGAATTATATTTTTCTCAATAATAAGTATTAAATATTATTCTGTTTTACAGCTACGGGAGCTAGTGGGTATGTGTATTAACCCGGACCCCGAACGAAGGCCTACGATTGAGTATGTGTATGGTGTTGCTCAGCAAATGTACAGCTGGAGCCAACAGGTACAGCCAGTTCAACAGCTGAAGCAGCAGCATCAGCATCAACAGCAGCATCCACTTCCGACTGTTGTCCAACAGACTAAGGCATTCCAGGCCATAGCCGCTCCTGGTACTCAATAAAAACAGTGTATAGTGAAATCCACATTCCTCTTCAGTTGATCTGAAATGTATCATTTCACAGGTTCTAGTACTTAAAACAAATATCACTGGCTGTTAGTGCCTGTTAAACTAAAACTAGGCAGTGTTGTTTTGATGCGAGCAGGCAAAGTCGATATTTAGACACAATGTCATTTGATGTTTAAATTAGTATATAAAGCAAAGGTCTTTAAATCTGTTGTTTTTCTGTAACTGAGTGACTACAGACTGATATAATTGAAAATCATTAGTTTTGTTTAAAAAAACACCTTTTCTACTGCTAGTTGAATCAGACATGAAAATTCAACAGTTAACAAACCTGTTAATTTATTAAAAGAGCAATAACTTGCATCTAGTTAAACTAAGAGAGTGAAAATGTTACATTAAAAATAAATTCAACTTCTGCATTCCATTCTAGACAATTCAGCTGCTGCATAATGTATATTTAGATGCACTGTTATGAATGATGCTAGAATTATGAAATTTCACTTGCCTGCATTTTATAAAGTTTTTTTAATAGCCCATTGACTACGGTCTCCACTCCAGATAGAACAGGCTAACTTGGTACCAACCAGCAAATGTGGTATTCCACAACTGATAAATGATGTGAATATTTAGACTAGTTATTTATTACAGCAAATATTTGTGATCACATTTTGTTCAGAATCAGTTTTACTGGTTAACTAGTAATAAAAATGTGTCCATTATCACTAAAGGATGGATATTTATTTTACAATGCTCACATTATCTTTTGTTTCACGAAAACTCACCTTTTGTCATAGGTCAAAATCGAAATTGTATGCAGGAAATCATGTGTGATCAACACCGTGGTAGTTTATTTTAATATGATCTGACATATTGAAAGAAACTAGTATGATTTGAATACCGGTACTAATAAAATATTAATCCATAACCTTAAATATATTTTGCAGTGGACATTTCAGTTAATATATTAATAAAAACTTTGGACATAGTTGATTTAGAGATAACTTTTCATTTATTACAGCCAAAAGATGATGTGTGTAAGACATATGACAGTTGTCTGTTTTTGTTTTTTGACAAAGTCTCTGCAGGATCAGATGTTTTGTCAAATTATGATACCTTAAATAAGGAATTGTGATTGGTGTTCTTGTGTGTTAATGAATAGAGATAAAAATATGATTATGAGAAGTAAATTTGTATTAAGTAATAGTTGTGTTTACTTTTAATACTTTATTTTATATAACCTTAAACATCAAAACAATAGTATATATAGAGTTCATGGATTGCTTTCAGGCTGTGAATTTTGCATGATTCTTTGCAATTGTAAAGTTGTTAAATGGAATCACAAATATTTTATATTAAATCATGTTAATGATTCTGGCGGAATCCTAAAAGCAAATTCCCGAATTCAATGCCTGTCTTTTGTATAGTATTAATATTTATAGAATGTTATACTTTTTTTAATACCATACCTAGTCTTAGATTGTTGTTAATCAAGTGGTTTTCTTTACAGTTTTGTTTGATTTTGTTTTCGACTGACTTTGTTACTTTATTGTGCCAATATTTTTGTAATCCGTCCATCTTATACTTTTTGATAATGTTGTTTCTAAGCTATACTTTTGATTGTAATATTTTTATATATGTGTGTGTCTGATAAGATTAGGGTTGGCCTTTTTTCTTTCTTTTTTGATAGCAAGATTGTAGGAATCGATTTTACTATTTGTTTTCAACATTGTTTTCAGTCAGTGTGTAAGTTTGTTTTGATTAAGAACACTACCAGAACACATTGATTGATTAAGCATTGGCTAGAGGATATTAAACAGTTGCTAATTCTGAATGTGATCTTCAGAGCAAACTCGCTATATTTTCAGTTTGTATATTTTCAAAACGTATGCTGTACATCCTGAAACTAATGCAGTCATAATATTAATTTGAAAAATTTGAGCTTGTGTTATTTGCATTAATAATATGATGCATATATTTCTATGCTTTGTCTATGTGTCCCACATTATTTAAAAAAAAGAGATTAAAATTGTAATATATTTACAATTGAAAAACAATGCATTGTAAGCCACCGATCTTATCGGAGGTTGGCGTGTTCAAAACCGTAGTGGTATATGGGCATGTTAAATTGTTATCTATCTATCTAGCATTGTAGGTGATACAGACAAATGTCATGTCAGGGAGGCGTCTCGCATTAATTTTATGTCACATTTTAGTCTGCCCACTGTCATTCACATAAATTTAGGGAAGCAGTAATTTCAGGATCTACAGTATTAAGTTTTTAATGTACTTTAATTATTTTAATATGCCAATATTATATGCATGAATGGGTATAAGTAACACTGACTATTGATAGGATGTGTAGTTATGTGTACTGTTTAAAAAAAAACATCAGTTGTTTTTCTAAAAGATCTCATTCACATACACTCCATCTTGTAATGCAGAACAAAAGATTATTACTTTCTGTTTGTTTTAAACATTAATATACTTATTTTGACTTGTAAAACAATATGTAACTATTTTACATAATTATTTTGAACTTGCATAATTAGAAATCCACCTGAGAAACAAAGATATAGCTGTACATATACTAATTATGGTATAGTTAATTATCTTAATTTTGAATAAAATATTTTTCAAACAATTATCCAGAAAATATAAAAAATTACAGGTTGTGTTGAAAATGATAAATTTGAATACTAATAAATACATTTAAAGTCTTATATTGTTAAATGTTGAAAATGCTGAGTGTTAGATTAGGATGCAGAAACAAGTTAGTTGATAGTATATCAAATGATGATATATATCAAAACTTTTCCACTTCTGGAATCAGTGGTTCATAACTTAGTGACGAGTTTCATTTTCCAAGCTGTTTGAAAACGTTTTATTATTTAATTCATTGGTGTGAAATTTGCTTTGCAATGCATCTTTTTTCTTTCTTTTTTTTGAAATGTTTGCTTATTTGTTTATATTAATTTGTGTAATCTTATTTCTTTGTTTTCTTTCTTTTTTTTAAATAAAAAGTTAATTCTTTTTATTAATATATCAGTTTTACTGAACTCCATTAGTGTTCAAATATCTGCTTGGACAGGTATGCTTTTTCGGGTTTTTCCCCATTGTTACTCTTGTTTAATTGTTAGGCAGTGTTGGATGTTAGATCTTCCACATGGGTAAAAACATTATATATATATAATCACTTTTTATATTGGCCAGCACTGTAAGTTCAGAAAAGAAATGTATGGGGATGAAAGAAAATTTTACCTAGTTCCCTTTTACTGAATAAAACCTAGTGTAATAGGTATTGTGGTTAATGGATTTGCTGAAAACATTATTCGACCTGCTGGTTTGGAAAGTTTCTTTGAACAGTTAAACAGTATACATATACTTGTAACTAATACATATTTCTTAGTTATGTTAAAACTTATTAGCTACTGCTGTTAGGCAAACAAATGTACAGGTATCTGTTATATATAGATTTGTATACCCATAGCAACGTTACGAGTGACTTGTAAGATACTGTTGGATATTTTATTGTACCGTTGTTATGTAAATAATAAATTGTTGTGTTAATGGAGGTAATCTGATTATTTGGCACATACTTCATATAAGATTTATATCTAAATTAATTTATAGTGTGTGCGTGCTCATTTTGGTCAAAGGACCAAAGTAAAGATCCAAAGAGTTGATCATAATAAATAGAACTAGGATATCTATATCAATGTTAAAAGCACTAAAAGTGTTTTTTATTGTTTTATCAAACACTTCACAAATACCAACTGGTAGACTTAAAATGTATTTTCAGCATTAAAACAATATTTGCCATACTACCAAGAGTACTTTAAAAAGCACAGGGAACACACATCCCGATATATTAAAAAAATTATTGACTTGTTCAGCATTTGTACTAGATTTTAGATACGGTAGTGCAGATGCTCACATTAAGTATGGATGTTAGCAATGAAATTTTATTTGAAGTCTTTGCCAATTATATCATGCATGAACTAGATGGTGCATAGCTCAAGTAAAAACCTATATTTGTTAGTGTAATCATGATAGATATTGTTACAGGTTTGTTTTAATTATGTATATAGATAAAATATCCAATATGAAGGTTCATAGACCTTTTCTTTACATTTGTTATCAACTTGAGTAATATTTATTGGTATGGTTGGTGTATTTACTTGGTACATGTATTATAAGTACTGTAAATCATAAAATATTAGCGATTTAAAAATTTAGCGAAATCGAAATAAGAAACGTATTAGTAATATAATTTTTTTAGTAAGATTAAGTTGTAGGATCAGCTGAAATATGTTTGATAAATTTATAAACAACAGTTATAGTTAGCATGCACACTACTGCACGTTGATTCAACTAAATTTTGTGAAAACTTGCAGTAGTGTGCATGTTAACTATAATGACTATTGTTGTTTGCTATCCTTGTGGTTTAAACAATAGCAGGCCTCTGAAATTTACGCGACGATCGTTTTGCTCACGCGTTGTTGATGTACGTCTAGTTTTGTGTAATCCATTTTTAATTCTCGTAAAAATAAATTAAAGACATAAAAATCTTTTACACTATAATTTGTCACTGTTCACATAATGATATATTTGTAACGGGTTGCGCAAAATGAAATGGGTTACCTGAAATGTTTTTGTGTAATCCATATTTTGGTTACACAAACTTTTACTTTTCAGAGTTCTGAATAGTTTTGTTACCATTTTTTGGACAAAATTGCACGAGAGGTTTTTGGAACAGTCTGTTGTATGTCTGTTTAAATTAAACATTATTTGCTAATTTCGCTAAAAATTTCATGCTCTCTAACATTTCATGATTTATAGTACCAGTAATAGGATTTAAGAGACTACGGAATTGTTTAAAGAAAATCATGTAATGTTGAAACAAGAAAGAAGACCATTTGTTTTGATATGTCTTTTTCTGGTCATTAAGACAAAAAATGGGTGGTTACTATGTAACCAAAATAAAACCGATATTTTTAGAATGTTTTCTGAATATGGCTAGAATTTCCTGTTTTAATATTAAAATGTTAATATAAACAAAATGTAAAGGTTAACTTTAAAATAAAATTATTAATTATGAACTTTACAGTTTAAATCTATTTTACTCCATTTGTAATGTGTAATTCCTAATTTTGCCAAATATCTATGCTGAACATTCCAGATTTTATTTGAAAACAAGGATGACATTGTGATTCATCTTTGACGTTATTATCGATAATTTTAAGTACATCACTATACAAATTTAAGGGAGTTAATTCAGTGGTACTTTTCTTTTGAGACCAAAAGCAATTTAATGTAAATTCGTGGTTAAGTGATAGGACATAAGGCCGGTAGGTACAGGGTTCGCAGCACAGTACCAGCTCCCACCCAGAGCGAGTTTTAGCAACTCTTTGGGTAGGTGTAAGGCCACTACACATTTCTCTTGTCTTATTAACCATTAACAAGTAAAAACTAACCCACCCTCCTGAAAAGATGGCGTAGATAGCAGAGGTATGTGCCCATGACAATGTGCTTGAACCGTAATTGGATATAACGATGAAAATAAGTTGAAATGAAATGAAATTAATGTTTGATTTTCATTTTATTTTGTGGATAAAATTTAAACAGCCTTTATTGAAAATAATAACGTACATACTGTCATCTTCTGCTATTTGAATGCAACCTGCAATAAACTATTTTTGTAAAGTTTTAACTTTCCTTTATTATAAAGTTAACCTTGTAGATGATCCATCTAGAATTTCTTATACATCCCATGTGAACCAAATGTCTTCTTCAGTAAATAGCGGGCAGCATAGCCCAGTGGTACAGTGCCCGCCTGATGCGCGGTCGGTCTAGGATCGATCCCCGTCAGCTAACCACTGGGGTTTTTTCTCGACATAACCATATGTCCGACGCCGATATAACCGTACTTATAATGTGTTGAGTGCGTCGTTAAACAAAACAAAAAACAAAAAAAACACAAATCTTCAGTAAATTATGACATCTAGTTCAGTCTTTCTCTGTGATGTTAGAATCCGTCCACTCTTACAAGAAAAACATTTTTATTTATTTGGAATTGTTTAATCGTCTGTGATGTTTCTGAAATGTGATGAAGCTGCAGTTAACATTTATTCTCTTCCTACCCAATGAGAGAGAAGTGTTGTTACTAGTCTTTAATCAACAGTTTTTAGAACTTGGGTTGTTAATTTGGCATTGGTTTCAAAGTTTAAAAAAACATTGTGTTAAATTACTATTCTATACGACATGATATATTTAAAAATTATAATAATTTTAAAAACTAACTAAATACATGTATGTTACCTTTTTAGAAATTAGTACAGTACATTAATAAAAAGTTATAATTTTAAAAACTAACTAAATATATTACCTTTTTAGAAATTAGTACATTAATAAAAAGTATTAAATTTATGACATTTTTAAAATCCCATTACGGTACATGCATTTGCTAAAGATTGTTTTGATAATTAAAAAAAATATATAAATGTTTTGCATGATGCTTTAAAAAAAAGATTTTAAATGATTTAATTAAGCATGGTAAATCAGATTCCTAATTCCAAGAAAACCCACCCAACAACAAAATATTAATGGAATTTTTAAATATAATCATTGTGTATGGAACAATTTCTTTACTGCTGCTGTGATTTAACATGAATCTTACGTTCATGTTTTGTATACAATATTGCCAACATGTACCATAGCTTGATGTGATATGGTTTACATATGATAGCCAGGAAGATTATGCTGTGTGTATTCCGTCCCTATTGTGTGTGTTAAAATATATATATTTATTCAGCAATCTTGCCTTTGCAGATTTTCTAAAATTTGCTCAAAGTTGTACTACGGTAATAAACATTCCAGAATTGTGTTTTAGAAAAACGGTAGATACCTTTTTCTAATTTTTTAAGCAAGTTCTTCTAAAAGTTAAAAGTAAAAAATTTAAGTTATGTTTGGTTTTCAAGTTAACCTGCACTACTTATTGGAAGTTAGTTGTGGTATGGTACCCATTGTTTTCCGTTTCAACAACTTCTGATGAAGATTTCAATTGTCTTAAACAACTTGAGTTTTTCTTTCTTTAATAATTTAACCACAAAACTATATATTTAACCCTGATCTGTAGTGTGGGTTCTTCACAAAAAAACAAATGATTGTAATTATGGTGTTTTTACTAGCTTTAAATTTAATACATTCACATTTCAGCGAAAATATATTACTAGTATGCATTAGAGAAAATATATTATGATTGTTGATTTTTTTATCGTGAACAATGTTGACATTTCATTTATTCACTTTAATATGGATGATATTTAAAATATTTTGGTCTGTTTAATACATCTTTACTGTGATGTTTTTTCGAGTGATTATGAAAATTAAAAAACCCCCACCTGAATCCTTTAAATTAATCATGTGATCGATTTGCATGCTAAGATGAGTATTTTATTTAGCTGGTAAATTTGTTTTTAAAGTTACTTGTACATTATTGGATACGAGGTTGGTTAATAACTGAAATTACAAGCAGTTTAAGCTCTTTGTAATCTTTGTTTTTTTGTGTAGTCTTAAAGAGGTCGTTTGAAACTACTGGGTACTTGATGCTGTATGCTCATGTTCATATTTACCACTATTTGAATTCTGTTTGGCAGGTTTATATATGATGTATATACAATTATCTTCAGTTAACAATCGCATATGTAAATAAAGTGTGAGTGAAGAAGCCAGGTGTTTTTATTTTTAGCTTGTTGGTTAGTGCATGTGTGTACATTAAACTCATAAATATGCATTTGGATGTGGCAGTGGAAGAAAAATGTAGATAGATAAAAATAATTTACCAATTTGTTTGGAAATCCACCAATGAATAGGTCTATAACCATTAGAATAGATACAAAATTATGAAAAACATTGTTATAGTATAGCAAAGTGCTTGGGCCTATTTCTTGTCCTAGCCAGTTCACCATGACTGGTATGTGCTATCCTTTCTATAGGATGGTGCATATAAAAGATCCCTGGCTACTAATGGAAAATATAGCAGGATTCTTCTGTAAGGCTATGATGTGCTCTACATTCATTTATTAGCAGCTTAAATGTAAAAGTACACTTTACAAATGTCAAATTTTGTTTGCATAAACAGATGTAAAACTGTGTTAATGAATTTAATGACTGCTTCGTATTTTGTTATTGATGCATGGTGACTAACCGAGATTTATCGGCCTTTGAAGTGCTTTTCATATATCCCATGTGTAGATCTAGTGGATTTCATTTCAAACTGTTCCTCAAGACAACTGTTGAGATTACTTTTTTTTGTTCTAAACTGGAACCCAATGAATATAAACAGAAATAATTATTGTAACAGCTATTTTACTGTAAGTTAATCTTTAAACAATATAGTACCATCTATTAGCTATATGGTTTAAATCTATTTTATTGTATACTATTTGTTTTTACAGGCCTTGGTGGTACAGTGGTTAAGCCATTGGACTACAGGCTGGTAGGTACTGGGTTGGGATCCCATTCGAGGAATGGGATTTTTAATCCACATACCGACGCCAAACCCCAAGTGTTATTCTTGATTTTGTTTTCACTGCAAAGTTTTGTATGAAATACATTCCAAACTATTTGAAAACACAAATTATGATACTGTTCATGAAATTCATTGTCATTGTTCCCTTTTAGCTAAAAAAGCAATTTGAATGCCGAATTTTCAAATAATTTTCAGAAAACTGAAATTAACTACAGATTTACCTTTATTACAGTGAATGAATGAATGAATGAATTTAACGACACCCCAGCACAAAATTTATTACAAATAAACCTTGAACTATTTTAACAGACTGTTAATCCTATTATGAAATTTTCTTCCAAGAACTGAAAATATCAATCAAAATAAAGACCAGGTGTGTCTACACAAAATATTTTATTGTCAAGATCAAACATTCTAAACAAAAGAAAACCACAAAAAATAAGATATAGAGATTACAGTGACATGTTATAAAATGACAAACTAAACTGCAATATACAAAAATAAATCTTCAACTAGCAATGTATTTTCAGCTACCAACATTGACATATGATTGTGTATTTTATAACAAATCATACTACTAGTCCTATATATTTTATGGGCATCATGCCTGAGGTGCAATGGTTTATAAGATCAATTGTCCTGAGGGGCCCGTCTTGTTTTTCTGATATACCAAAGTACATGGTATGTACAGTCATGTTAAAGGCATATTGTCACAGACCACTGAACTATTTATGGTCGAACAAAGTATTACCCGAACAAAAGTAATTACAATACTCCATTTATTAATGATATTTTGTAAAAATAACTGAATTATGGCAATGGTCCATAATTAAAAAAACAAACAAATTGCCAACAGATTGACATGGATTTCACTCCATCATGGTTCAGTTAAGGTGATGCGATAGCTAGATTTGATTTCCAACAATTAATGTGATTTTTATTGATTATCTACTTTTAGAGAAATATGGTCCTTAAATCTGTGACAGTATACCTTTAAATGGGAAATATTTAAGATTCCTTGCTGCTATTCCATCGGAGTTTTGTTTTTCACTATTAAAAACAAATATGAAAATAACCATGTGTTGGACACCATCTTATCATTTTTTTTTCCAACTTATTTTCATGCTTGTATCCCACTGAGGCTCAAGCATCATCTTATCAATGTAACTAAAACTTTTATCAAAATATGTCTGACCAATTAGTCCATTCTAAACGTGTTGAAGGCAAGACAGTCTGATGGTACAATTTCTACTACATAAAATAACTGAAAGATTTTGATATCTCATTCAGGTAGACTATGATGACCTGTTAAAGCAAAGTGATAAACTGTTACTAGAAAATTATCGCTTGTCATGTGACAAAAGCCAAACAAGTCTAGTTTACTTTGGACAACATTTTCAACAATTTCAACACAGCATATAGTAGAAAATGTTTAGGAATAAATGAATAAACTCACTCCCCTCCTTTTTTTGGACTGCTGCATAAACAAGAACAGGTTAATGATACATATTGATTTTATCTTGTTCAAGATGAATGGAGAATTCCACTTGGGAAGCTAATATTCTCCCATCCCTAGCCATGCAAGACAGGTGTATTCCATGACTTCAGCCCATGCGGAATAAATCTATCTTGCATGACCACGTGACTTCTGTTTTTTGAGCTGATATTAACATTGGGTGTGATGTCACGTAAACGGCAAAATAACGCAAGAAATGCTTTTTATATTTCATAAAAACAAGGCAACCTGCTGTCATAATGAAATTATACTGCCATTTTCGGTTTATACTTTTATTATAAACCATTTTTGGGTACGATCTTTTCAATGGTTAAGATTATTTTTTTGTAAGATAAAAAAAAAAAAGTAGGTTTTTCACATTTTCCCAAAATGCTTGTTTTTCATCTTCTGGATGGGAGAAAAATAATCCTTCATTATGTATCCATGTGAGACAGGGCTATTCCACCCTCGGGTATATAATATGATGTCAGGAACTCAGCAAGCATCGTCCCTGACAACAAATTATGTACCCTCGGGTGGAATAGCTCTGTCCCACATGGACACATATGAAGGATTCTTTTATTCTACATCATTAACCTGTTCTCTATAATGATATACAACAATTGATATCAGAGAATTTGCAATGTTCAGATCTTTTTGTACAAAAACCCAGATCTAACTGATGTAATTAAGTGTTAAATAAATTTTAAAATCTGTTCAATAAAAAATGTTCAAGTGTTTATATAATATTTTTTAGAAATAAAAGCAAATTAAAGTAATATTTTATAGTATCATTATAATAAACAAAAACATACAAACTAAAATAAATTTGATTAATAAAACAAAAACAAAATTGCTCTATAATTGCAGATGTGTAAATATATCATGTCCAAAGATACTGAGACAAATTTACAAAGCCCGTTTATATCTTAAACATGTGTAACAACGGTACATATATTCAGAATACTTAAACATCTGCGTTTAAGAAAAACAGGCTTTGTAAATTTGTTCCCTTACCTTTTAACATCTGGCGTCATATAACAGTAAAATAAAATGTGTTAAGTGCATTGCTAAATAAACCATTTCCATTTCCTTTAACAATACTGTAATAAAAGTAATAAAAATGCAGATAGAAGGTTAAACATCAAGTACAACACAAAATGTGTTTGCTGCAAAAGAACATTAAAAGAATAAAACTAGTTGAAGTAAATAACTTATAACTGTTTTACAATGTATAAAATATAGATCTGTAATGTATGTATAAAACCAATACAATGTATCTGAAATGCTTACGGTTCATTTGCGGAATATAAAAATTAGGCAATTTTTAGCATATAAAAATATGGCAAATTCGTTGGGAGTTTGATGACTTACTGTCAAAACTAAAAACTGTATCACAGCATACAAAATTATAGGCTGTATTTACAAAGCCTGTTGTTGTTAAACACAGGTGTTAAAGCATTGTAAATGTAAGTAGTTACACACGTGTAAGTCTAAAACGGGCCTTGTAAATTTGGCCCAACATCTTTAACATTAAGTAAGTGTTAAGTAAGTGTTTTTCATTATGTGTAATCAAGCACCACATGAAGTAAGGCCAGTTCCTGGCCTCGGAAATAATAATAATAATAAAAAAAATTAAAAATTTAAAAAATTTGTATTGAATAACTTTGAAATATTTGTGATTTGTTCACTAAAATATCAGAATAGCTAAAATTCAAAATTATGAGACTTTAATTTTTTTATTTGATAATTTCAAAGGGACAGATGCCAGTTTTTAAACACTACAACATATTTTTCACTACTGAAGCCATTTTTAATAATTTAAGGAAGTATTTACATTTTATTATTTAGAATATTGATTTTCATACACCTGAAGTGGTTCTGGTCATCCAGGTTTTTGTAATAGGCCTACCCAAAAATGCATTTTCCATAATTTTAAAACAGCATGTTCATCTAAGAAGTAATGATTATCGAGACAAGATCCAATTATTTTGAGTCAGTATTTCCCCATTTAAACATCACAGACTAGCTATCTTATAATCTTATCCCAATGTGTTAACAGGTTTGTTGATTAGTAAATTAGTGTTAATTTTCACATGCTCAAACCAGCGTCTGCTTCTTAATGAAAGAAGTAAAACAACTATACTGACCATCATTCTGTCCTGTATTACAAATACAAAATACATAGTTTTCATACAAACCATATGAACAATCTTTGTCACTATTTATCGCATAAAATAAAAAACAAAAGACCACAAACAATTTAGATAAAGGTAAAGAAACCGTTCTACACTCTCAAAATTCACTCACTTAAGCACTTTCTATCCTGAATCTCGTTCTTTTGCCAGTAAAAAGTACTGCATCCAATAACATTTCAAATATTATAATACATACCGGTACACTAATAAACAAAACAAAATTACAATGTAGATAACTACAATGTATGTACTCTTAAAATACAAGAAAATATATTATTAGTGGCAACAAGTACCTCAAAATAAAAGCAATTAACAAACTACACATACAAAAGTAATATATGATTATATATAATTTATAAGAAAATATTTTGAGCATAAAGACTAATTAGAAAACAGTATCCTTTAATATGTTGTAGAAAACATTTTTTTTAAAGAAAAAGTAAAAAAAGGAATACTTGTTATAACAGCCTATGACTGTGGGCGGTAGTTTATAGTCCCTGGAGAAATTTAACAAATATTCATGGGTCAACAATGCCACAGAAAATTGTAATTTGTTGGGAGGAAACACTAAATATAAACTTTGTTTTGTTTAATGACACCACTAGAGCACATTGATTTATTAATCATTGCCTATTGGATGTCAAAAGAACACAAAATATAGTTACTTTTGAACTGTAAGAGTTTTAAAATGTATGTATACAAGATCTTGAACGATGCAAAATAGTTATCTTTTTGTTTACATTTAAGAGAGTACCAGATAACCTTAATTATATGGCTTTCATGAGTTTCACGTTTTTGTGATGTCATGAATAACTGTACCTGGACCCACATCACAAACAAAGGATTAACAAATAGAATGGAATACTCAAATATATTTTTCAATGGTGTTCAAGATATTTATTAGTTTTAAATGAAATGAAAAATTTAAGTGAAGTGAAAAATACAAGTGTTTCCAGTGCATTGTGTAATACACCGAACAATACTTTAGGTAGTCAGATCGACCCAGTGTTGCATTCAATGAACCGCAATATCCCAAAGATGTCCACCACCATGATGACTTGATCTGCGATTTTAAAATAGGGACCAATACTGAACTTGTATCTTATTTCATCTTGGTAGCACTGTAACTTCATACTAATGTTGGCAAGAGCCAAGCTCAGTTCGCCAAGAACCGTCATAGAAGCATCATCATATTATAATGGCATTTTAAACTTTTAAAAATGCATGCCCCAAAATATGTCCATCTAGAAGGAATGTTGTACCAAAACATGCACTTAACGTCACAAAAATTTGAAAGTTACATCACAAAAATATGAAAGTTACATCACAAAAGACAAGGAACACATAAATCTGGAACTCTTGAAATAAAAGAATAACATGAGAATGCAGTATTTCAAACAAGTCGTAAATATGTTTTACCGTCTCCATTTTACATTGCTGGTAAAAATCAATTGGTGACAGTAAAACCAGCATTAGTGTCTGGAAATAGTCAAATATATCAGTTATCACTCAAGTTTTAAAATGGGGAAATCAAACAATATTTTTAAAAATTCATTAAAAATTGTCATTTAGTTTTCTGAATAAATATAAAATGGTCAAATAATTATATCAAAGTTATTCCCCCAAGTAATAAACTCGTTCATTAATTTTAAAATGGGGGAAATCAAAACATATTTTTAAAATTTCATTAAAAATTGTCATTTCATTTTCTGAATAAATATAAAATGGTCAAATATATAAAAGTTATTCCCCCAAGTAATAAACTCATTAATTAATTTTAAAATGGGAAAATCAAACAATATTTAAAAGATTTCAATAAAAAAATATTTAGTTTTCTGAATAAATAAAAAATAAAATCTTCATATAGTAATAACATCTATAAAAAAGATCACTTATTTAGTAGATTTCATTAGAACTATTTCATCTCATTATATCCAACAATGAAGATGCTTGTTAAAGAAAGCACATCACAATGTGGCCACTTGCTGTTGCCTCAGATCTAACTGTTTTTCTCTCGTTTGAAAAACACTTTCTCGAGACCCATCATCGGAGCTTCAAAGGCAAGGGAGACAATGAACGACACTCCATAGCTTGCCACCAAGAAAGAAAAGAAACTGAAAACCTGAAAAGGAAAAAGGAAAAATGTATTAAATAATTTCAAAATGAACATATTGTGGGAAAAAAGAAAAGGAAAATTAATTCTATATTTTCCTGAATCACAAGACCCCATAGTTGTTCCAAAAAAAATATTCCCCATGTCTGGGGTTTAGGGAATGTCTTTTACAACACTTTAAAATTAGGGTTTCAAAAACCTACCGGGTATCTTAGATTCACTGAGACATGGGTTAGGAATAACAAACGTATGGTTTAGAGACTTGTTGTCTTTTTATGTCGATACAAATTGTAAAGCAGTTACAAAAATAATTACGCGTTACTGTTGTCTATAGAAGGACTTGATGTGATATGTTATCATAATCAAATTCAAGATGGCTGCCATTTTGGCAGGTAAAAACAAAAATATTGCTTGATGGTCAGCTCAAGTTATTCTAACTCATCAAAAGCGAATGAAACTACATGTAATTGTAATGAAGTTTTGTTTATCTCTGTAACAGATACTAATGATTTGGTCTGAATTGGTTAGGTAATTAGGTCTATGGTGACATGGGATTGAATCCTGAAAATGACAATTAACATTCATGATAACTGTATTCAACCTTTTCGTGCACCAATTATAACAGTAATAATCGGACATGTCATTTAAAGAGGGAGAGAGAGCTTAAAAGCACTAACATTGAGGGGTGGGGGTAGAATAGTCATATTTACAAAACAGACTTTAACTGCAACATTTGACAAAATATTTTCACTAGCTATCAAGCATGGCAAAAGTAATTATTTACTAGCCCAACATTAAATATCACTAGCCATGGGAGTAGGGCTATCACAATCTGGAAGTCCTGTAAAACAGGTGTCATTAAACATATGTTGTTTTCCTAATTAAGGATAAGTATTACTGAGTATGATGCTGTATTAAAAACATCACTTACCAGATTTATATCTGTGAGGTGGAATGATGTCTCTCTACTGTAGTAGTAGTAGAACATGATGATCGGGTGTAACAAATACGCACAATACGTCAGTCGGCTCAGTGGGACGATCCCTTTCCATGACAGAAGTGTGTTCACGTAACCTGAAATAACAGAAGTGTGTTCACGTAACCTGAAATAACAGAAGGGTGT
>JAECMU010120297.1:1374-13714 GCA_016106625.1 Dracogyra subfuscus
TTTACACACACACTACCTATTTACAATCACAAACCCAACACACAAACTCTGGTAATAAAATTCTCCATGTTTACAAAATACGTACATACATATATACACACATACATCACTAAAAACAACAACAAAATTATCGTCATTTACAAAAACGGTTTGTTTATAGCTGTAGCAATTGTCATTCTCCCATCAACTCGTCTATAAAGTCTGGGGGTTTTAGTAGTGGATCGACATGTTATTTTGATAAAATATGGGATACTGTAAGAAGAAAAGACAGGAGGAAAATATATATATATACTAAGGGAATAGTAAGTGAGTTTGATGAGCAACCTATCTAAGTATAGTTCTTATTTGCAAGCTGTAAATTGTTGATTATAAGCATGGACAGTGGATGTAACATAGGTAAATATTTATAAGTCAGCGTGGAGTGTATGGCAAAAACTACAACACTCGTTTATTATCTGATACTGAAATGGTTTTCAAGCATTTATTTGTCTGTGTCTGTGAAGCACAAAGTGTTTGAGTAGCAAAAATCTTCAAGCTTTTTGTTTTTGAAAAAGACTTAAAGGGGCAATCCTAAGTTTTCAATTATTGAAACATATTTCTAAATAATAAAAACATTTGAACAACTGGAGTTACATCTTGAATAGGTTTTTTTGTTTAGAATATCAGTTTCTGTGAATCAAATGTTTTTCTGGTCGTCCTAACATTTGTAATAGCTCAAAATTAATTTTACGTCCTAATATAAAATATTTTGTTCAATGGAAACTATTTGGAGGTAAAATACATTTTGGCCTACGTACAAAAATAGGTTAACAAGAAACACTATAGGCACCGATACTGTAAGGAAGAAGATATATTTATTATTACCCACATGGTTAAAAATATCTTGGTACATATGAAAGTGATATATCCCACTAGAATGTCAAGTGGGACGTAACACTTTTGACATCATCGATTGGTATACTACATCCTTAAACTCTTCAGGAACGTTGACAAAATGAGATGAGTGATATAAATTAAATTGATTATGGATAATAAATAGGATATGAAACACGCTACCATTTCGTATCATGTTTATGTCCCTCGTGAAATAATTTTCATTATCACTCACTAAAGCTTGTGACAAATGAACATTTCACAAGGTACATAAACATTATACGAAAAGAAAGCTTGTTTAACATCCTATAAATATGCAATTGTAGTTGTTAAAAATGTTCCGATAATCGTGATCATTTTACATGGCAGCAGACTCAGGATGGCCTCTTTAAATGATTTATGTTTACAGTTGTTTGAATGCCAAACTATTTGTGTTAAAGAACATGACAAATATCACAGATTCAATTACATATGTTTACAGTTGTCACAGTGCTAAATTATTTGTGTTTATGAATATTGCAAATATCGAAGATTTAATTAAGTGTTTACAGTTGTCACAGTTTTAAACTATTTATGTTTACGGACATGGTCGGTCAATTATTTGTGTTTACAGATGTGGCAAATGTCACAGATTTTAAATATCTGTGTTTAAAGCTATCAGTTTTAAATTATTTGTGTTTATGAATAAAAAATGTCACCGATTTAATAATTTGTGTTTACAATTGTTAGTGTTAAATTATTTGGCTTTATGAACATGGAAAATATCACAGATTTAATGATCTGTGTTTAGTTTTCACAGTGTTAAATTATTTCTGTTTACGAATGTTGCAAATGTCACATATTATATGATTGCAGTTGTCACATAGTTAAATTATTCATGTTTACAGACATGGCAAATGTCACACATTTTAATTATCTGTGATTAGTTGTCACAGAGTATCCATGTTTACGAATGTGGCAAATATCACACATTTTAATTCTGTTTACAGTTGTCACAGTATTAAATTATTGGTGTTTACGGACGTGGCGGATGTCACAAACTCTCGTCACTCTCAATGGCCTGTAGATCTGGGTCGGACAAACTTATCTGAGGCGTTTCTTCATCTCCCTCGCCGCTCGGCCCTTCCTCTATTGCTGTTAAAAACACAAACATCGAACATTAGAAGTACGTCACAGAAACATCAAACATTAGATTAGAAGTAGGTCACAGAAACATCAAACATTAGATTAGAAGTAGGTCACAGAAACATCAAACATTAGATTAGAAATACGTCACAGAAACATCAAACATTAGATTAGAAGTACGTCACAGAAACATCAAACATTAGATTAGAAGTAGGTCACAGAAACATCAAACATTAGATTAGAAGTAGGTCACAGAAACGTCAAACATTAGATTAGAAGTAGGTCACAGAAACATCAAACATTAGATTAGAAGTATGTCACAGAAACATCAAACATTAGATTAGAAGTAGGTCATAGAAGCATCAAACATTAGATTAGAAGTACGTCACAGAAACATCAAACATCAAACATTAGATTAGAAGTAGGTCATAGAAACATCACACATTAGATTAGAAGTACGTCACAGAAACGTCAAACATTAGATTAGAAATACGTCACAGAAACATCAAACATTAGATTAGATGTTTTGTTTTGTTTTGTTTAACGACGCACTCAACACATTATATTACGGTTATATCGGCGTCGGACATATGATTATGTCGAGAAAAAAACCCAGTGGTTAGCTGACGGGGATCGATCCTAGACCGACCGCATCAGGCGGGCACTGTACCACTGGGCTATGCTGCCCGCCATATTAGATTAGAAGTACGTCACAGAAACATCAAACATTAGATTAGAAGTAGGTCACAGAAACGTCAAACATTAGATTAGAAGTACGTCACAGAAACATCAAACATTAGATTAGAAGTACGTCACAGAAACGTCAAACATTAGATTAGAAGTAGGTCACAGAAACATCAAACATTAGAAGTATGTCACAGAAACATCAAACATTAGATTAGAAGTACGTCACAGAAACATCAAACATTAGATTAGAAGTACGTCACAGAAACGTCAAACATTAGATTAGAAGTAGGTCACAGAAACGTCAAACATTAGATTAGAAGTACGTCACAGAAACATCAAACATTGGATTAGAAGTATGTCACAGAAACATCAAACATTAGATTAGAAGTACGTTACAGAAGTAGGTAAAAGTCTGTAACAGAGAATATTAACCATTAGTTTAAAAGGATTAACAAAAAATATAAAAGTCGCAAATCTTAGTTTCAAACTGTATAAACCTCTAATACATCTAGATTAAATTACAATAGAGTGAAATAAAAGTCTGTGACGTTGAAACGGAGAAAACAGACCTTCGTTTTTGACGGGCGCGAGCACAATCACACCCGTGGACCCCCGTCAACTCAATCTGACGGGTGCGAAATAACGCGCCCCTAAATTGTACAAATCACGCTTGTATTTTATAAATTATTTTAACTCTGCCATTCTGTTTACAATGAACTCTTTCATAAATTGAAACACGATTGGTTGATTATCGTTACACTGAGCCAGTCAGCTATTTTGTCGGTTTTGACAGTCGGAAAAACTCGGTAATTTTGTTGTTACGAAAAAACATGACAACCAATGTGCAACTTAGCACATTATGAAAGTGGAACATCGACCATTCTGTTATCGGCTACAATACCGAAAAAACAAGTAATAGAAAAGAAAAAAAGTGTCGTCAAAGTATTTATGAATTGATTTATATACAGTGGACTCTGTCTAAACCGGACTCGCTTTGTACCTTTGAAATAGTCCGGTTTATACAGAGGACCGGTTTAGCCAGAGTTCATCCAGAGTTATGGTTCTTGAATGATATCGACGAGTCGCACATCATAAAACACTTGGCGATTGTTGTTTGTTGGGTTTCCTTCCATGCTGCGTTAATCCAGTTTAGAGTGAAATTAGTTGGGTATCAACACACACACTAATTTTAATCCGACTGATCTCACGGCCGACCGTAATTAGAGTAATATTCACACTACTGGGATTACGTTTTTATTTGATCTTGCGACGGCGTCCCGATTCCCTGATAATTGGCGATCAATGTTCCACTAATTAAGAGGCCCGTCATTTCGGGAAATCCGAAACCAGTGTAGGCAGAGGTAATTAATACATGAACGGTTCTTTCGTTCTTGATTTTTGGTCCGGAATACACAGAATCCAGATTAGGCAGAGATTTATAACTAAGAGTTTAACGGTAGCTGGGCGGGACTTTAGAAATGGACCGGTTTACACAGAGATCCGGATTAAACAGAATCCGGTTTAGACAGAGTCCACTGTATATATATTTTTTTTTTTTTTTAGTTTTGCTTTGTAAAACATTTTTGCTACAATATTTCAGATGTTATTGACTAACAGAGACGTTTTGACGACTGTAATTACATATAAAATATATTTTTCTGCATAAATGATTAGTGGCTGTTTCTTGTCATTCTAATATTTGTACTATATTAAATTCCATTATATTTCCTAAAAACAATTTTTTTTGTATGTACAAAATTATTTGAAGACAAAATCAAGTTTGGGCTTCTTACAAATATTAAGACGACCAGAACGACATTGAATATACAGACACTGATATTCTAAACAAGAAAATATATTTAATATGTAAGTTTAATCGTAGAAATATTTTATTTGTCGGAAACATCTTACAATGCAGCAAACTCAGGAATGATCGCAAAGTTTATTTTACACAGTGTCGTCGTTTTGATCCCGTACAGAAAGATAATAGGTGCGTTGTCCAATAATTCTATGATGTGTATAGTGTTTATACTTGTTGATATCACAGTAAATGCGTACACAAACAATAAACTAATTTAGTAAAGCAGGTTTTATTTTCGTCATTAACATAGCGACGCACTTGAAGATATTATTTTTCTACTTTCTCTTTCACGAAACTGCCACCTGATTTATAGCCAAGGACTTTGACCTTGCTAGAGTAAAATTTCTAGCATGTGATCGGTTTTCGAGCACCTGAAACAAACATACACCGATTTAATTTCAACTCAGTAATTCGATTTTACCGAGTGTAAAATGTGTATATTTTAAATTAAATTTACATTAGGGTATTTTTGCTGGGGTTTTTTCTTTAGTGTTTTTTTGCTGGGTTGCTATCATTCCAGTATTATACTACTAACTACAATACATCGATAATGAAAGTTAATCCTGTTTTTAAAAATATATATTTATTAAAGGGACATTCCTGACTTTACTTCATTGAAAGATGTTTCAGCATAATAAAATATCTTTACGATTAAACTTACATATTAAATATATTTTCTTGTTTCGAATATCAGTGTCTGTATATTCAATGCGTTTTTGGTCGTCTTAATATTTGTAAGAAGTCCAAACTGGATTTCGTCTTCAAATAATTACGTACGTACGAAAATATATTTTTAAGGAAATAAAATGAAAATTAACCTAGAACAAATATTTGAACGATCAGAAACACGTTTAATATACAGCCACTAATATTATAAAGAAGAAAATGTATTTAATATGCAAGTTTAATCGTAGAAATATTTTATTAGTCGATAACATGTTAAAACAATGCAGCAAACTCAGGAATGTCCCTTTAAAATTGTAGTAAGATATATTTGGGTTGAAAACAACATATGATGACATTTTCTCTGTTAATTATGATAATTTATGACATTATTAATTTTTTTAAATAGAGAATTTACAGGTACATAAAATGCATATTCAATTCATAGGTTTGTGTCCATGAAGAAATCATATTCTGCAATGAAGACTAAAATTATTGTATTTGTTTTAAATGAAACAGAATAAGCACAAGCAAATCAATTTGAGTTCTTCATTCATAAATAGTCAACAGAATATCATGATTAAAAGATAATGTAGATAGGACAGATTAAGAATTTTAATGTAGCCTAACATGATATGCATATAATAAGAAATTGATAAATGTTGTGTTCATGGTTTTCTTTTTTTTGTGTAAGACTGCAATGGTCCATTCCTTAATCTTTGAGAACAACCATCATATTAGTTACACTAGGATAGGTCCTATTTATTTTTAGAACACAAAACATTAAATCTTAAGATATTTAATTTAGAAGTCATTACTCCTCAAACGTAATCATGTTCATGGGTGCAATTCCTCTCGTGTCTCTTGCCTCTAATTCTAATTATTTTGACGGGTGCGATTTTTCCTCCTCTACATTTTGACGAGTGTGATTTTCACCCCCTTGTAAGAATTTAGAGGAGTGCGATTTTTAGCTCTCCTGTGTTTTTCAAAAACGAAGGTCTGGGAAAATACTCTAAAAAACACCAAAAAAACCCTCACCTTCATAACCATTACAGTACTTAAATTAGTTATTAAAATTGCATCACAAACACCAGGATGACCATAAACACTTCGGATGTATGAAAATGAATATTGTAAACAAGGAAAAAATTTGTTTATTTACCGATGCACTCAACACATTTTATTTTACGGTTATATAGTGTCGGATATATGGTTGAGGATCATAGAGATATTGAGGGAGACTTCATGGGCTACTCTTTTCGATTAGCAGCAAAGGATATTTTATATGCACCATCACATAGAGAGGATAGCACATACCATGACCTTTGATGTACTAGCCCTGATGCAATGGATTGAGCATGATATAGCCCAATGGGCCCACTGATGGGGATCGATCCTAGACTGACCATGCATCAAACGAGTGCTTTACCACTGGGCTACGTCTCGTCCCTATTGTAAACAATAACATATATGTAATGTTTTATTTCAATTATTATAAATGGCTTTAAATAGCAAAAAAAAGGTCTGTCATTTAAATCTATATTTAAAAAATACATACCTGAAAATAGTAAGCAATAGTGATCATTATTATACCTCAGCCTAATGTGCAGAGGGGTGAGGGTTTGGGGGTCAACCCCCCACAACTCCAAGCAAATTAGGTTTTTCTGTGTTTTTTCACTTGACACAGTGTAAACACCCCTGCTGCATGCTAATGTTCAGTTTCATTCCAGTGGATTGTCATCCTCCGTTACATATCGTTTGTCTATCAGCTCAATTTGTATCATAGGTTGTTTTGTTTAACGACACCACTAGAGCACAATGATTTATTAATTAATTAGTACAAATGTAGCAGGCTTCTTCTGATGACTACGAGTAAGAATTACCGAATGTTTGACATACATTAGGCGAGGATTAATAAATTAATGTGCTCTAGTGGTGTCATTAAACAAAACAAACTTTTAACTCCTTTTTTTTTAAAAGGGACATTCCTGAGTTTTCTGCATTGTAAGATGTTTCTGACTAATAAAATATTTCTACGATTAAACTTGCATATTAAATATATTTTCTTGTTTAGAATATCAGTGTCTGTATATTCAATGTGTTTCTGGTCGTCTTAATATCTGTAAGAAGCTCAAACTGGATTGTGTCTTCAAATAATTTCGTACGTACAGAAAAATAATATTTTAGGAAATAAAATGAAATTTAACCTTTTACAAATATTAGAACGATCATAAACAAGTTTAATATACAGTCACTAATATTTTATACAGAAAATATATTTGATAGGTAATTGCAATCGCTAAAAAGTCTTTGTTATTCGATAACATCTTAAAAATTGCAGCAAACTGGGGAATGTCCCTTTAACTGATACAAGACACATATGTACAGACAGTATTTACCAGTGTCATTCAAGTGAACCAGTGGATCGTCTTCCTCCGTTACGTATCGTTTGTCTATCGCTTCTTTGATCTGATTGTTGATTCCCTTCGGGTCCAGATCCATCGCCCACGAGAAATTCATCAGAGCCAAGTGAGTGTTGCCCAATTTCTTGTGGACCTGAAAATAGTTTTAAATCTTAATAATTTCAGCAGGGTTTGAAATTCACACAGATGAGTGTTGCCCAATTTCTTGTGGACCTGAAAATAGTTTTAAATCTTAATAAGTTCAGCAGGGTTTGAAATTCACACAGGTGAGTGTTGGCCAATTTCTTGTGGACCTGAAAATAGTTTTAAATCTTAATAATTTCAGCAAGATTTGAAATTCACATGGTGAGTGTCGCTCAATTTCTTATAGACCTGAAAATATTTATTGAATCTTAATAATTTTGGCAGGGTTTGAAATATACACAGGTGAGTACTGCAGTTTCTTGTGGAAATGAAAATATTTTTTTAAATCTTAATAATACCAGAGGGATTTGAAATTCACAATGTGAGTGTTGCTCAATTTCTTGTAGTCCTGAAAATATTGCTTTAAATCTTAATAATTTTGGCAGGGTTTGAAATTCACGTAGGTGAGTGTTCCAAAGTTTCTTGTCGACCTGAACCAGTTAATTTGGTGTTTGACCATAATATTTGTTTTGCTTCTTCTGAACTTACCTTCCCTATCAAGAAATACACAAGAGATTCTTTAGGAACAATGGTCTTCAATTCTTCAAGTTCTTGCAAAGCATCCTACAATTAAACACAGCAACAGTAAGGATAAAAAGAAGGAAGGATATGTTTTATTTAACGATGCACTCAATACATTTTATTTATGGTTATATGGCGTCAAACATATGGTTAAGGACCACATAGATACTGAGAGAAACCCACTGTCACCACTTCATGGGCTACTCTTTTCAATTAGCAGCAAGGGATCTTTTATATGCACCATCCCACAGACAAGGTAGTACATACAACAGCCTAAGATATACCAGTCGTGGTGCTGTGGTTGGAGTTAGAAATAGCCCAATGGGCCCACTGACAGGGATCGATCCCACACCGGTCACGCATCGAGCGAACACTATACCACTGGACTACGTCCCACCCACTCAGTAAGGACAATGTCAGAATTGAAAACATGACTGGTGGGCCTTTGATTTACATCTGGAAAAGAATCTTTTATATGTAACATCCCACAGACAGAGCAACACATATCACAGACTTTGTCACAGTGCACTGGCTACAAGAATTTGTTGTCAATGAATTCCAAACTAATAAATCAAAGGTCTGACTTACAATGTTTCTAAATACATTAAATTATTGATAATTTCTGACCTGGGCCCATGCTTATAAAACTTTTAGAGTCCAGACTCAATCTCAAATGAAAAAAAGAAAGAAATGCTTCATTTAATGATGCACTCAACACATTTTAGTAACGGCTATATGGCATCAGACATATGGTTAAGGACCACACAGATTTTGAGAGGAAACCCTCTGTCGACACTTCATGGGTTACTCTTTCCAATTAGCAGCAAAGGGTCTTTTATTTGCGCTTCCCACAGGCAGGATAGCACAAACCATGGCCTTTGTTGAGCCAGTTTTGGATCACTGGTCGGTGCAAATGGTTTATACCTACCCATTGAGTCTTGCGGAGCACTCACTCAGGGTATGGTGTCGGTATCTGGATTAAAAACCTCATGCCGCGACTGGGATATGAACCCAGTACCTACCAGCCTGTAGACCGATGGCCTAACCATGATGCCACCAAAGCCGGTAAATCAATCTCTAATGATGTCACACACATACAGTTTGTATGGCGTTGTCATGACATTACTTTCTCAAACTCTATTAGTCTCGAGTCTAGACTCTAAACATTTTATAAGCACCAGGCCAGATTCAAGAAACTGTTGTGTATTTTAGACACAATACTTATTAAAAGTTTGTTTTGTTTAATGACAACACTAGAGCATATTCACTGATTAATCATCGGCTATTGGATGTCAAACTTTTGGTAATTCTGACTCGTAGTCATCAATGTAAACCAGCTACATTTTCCCTAATACAGTGCGGGATCTTATGTCTGCACTTTCCCACAGACAGGAAAGCACATAGCACAGCCTTTGACCAGTTGTGGTGCACTGGTTGGATTGAGAAAAAACGCATCAGTTGAACTGATCCACTGACATGGTTCAATCCTGCGAGTGCTCAACCGACTATGCTACATCCCACAGCCAGTAAAGACAATTTCAAAATTGAAAACATGAGCAGTGGGCCTCTGGTTTATGCATAGACATTTACGTCACTATTTGACTCCTCCTGCATTATCACATATAAACAGAATATGGCTATTAAACACTAAAAGTCAGAACTAAAAATGCATGCGAATCTCCGAATCCAATTTTCGGCCAGGATTAAACATCCGAATCTATCTAGATTCGCGTGAAATATTTCCGAAGATTTATTAAATCTAATAATCAGTTCATAAAGTGTTACTAAACAAAAACTCTTAATTCATGCCAGGATTAAACATCCGAATCCATCAGGATTCGCGTGAAATATTTCCGAAAAATTTATTAAATCTAATAATTAGTTCATTAAGTGTTACTAAACCAAAATGAATAAAGCCATCCCTTACCTTGTGTTTGTCGTTAGCAAACAAGATGGACGCTCTGTGGAACTTGCAGAGCGCATTCCGAGGGTCGGCAGCGATGGCGCGATTCAGCGTCAAGAGAGCAGATTCAGACTTCTGCTGCGCATGCTGAACCTGGTGATGAAAGAAAAGGAATGTTTGGTTTGTCACATAAAACATCAACAATTACTTTTAAAATTACATAGCAGAAAATATTAATCCAGGGCAAGGCTCGAATTTGGCAGGCGGCAGGCGGCAATTGCCGCTCAAAGCGCACAAAATGCTTTCCAAAAAACCGTTTCACAAGCAGGTTTTGCTTTCCATCTGGTTTCTAAAATTTGTTTCCGGTATATCCCAGAATTAGCGTTTGTCGCGCATTTTCCACATTTCAAATGAAGAACTTAAAATATTTAAAACATTGCTATATTTGTATCGACATCGTAGACGCGGCCATGTTACATTGGTGCGCAAACCAATAATGGCAGAATTAAGTACCAACAACATTCTCGAAACTCATTCAGATCACATCGGCCGATTACGGTTTCAAATCCGAGTTCAGCGACAGCGAGTAATGCTAACGTCCTGAGCTATTTGGACTGGTTCTCGGACTGGTCATTCGGTTTAACATGTAGCGTAAAAACTAGTCTAGCCAACGTTAGGAAACAACTACTGGTTGAATTACCCTTATTTATCGATGGAATCAGTTCCGAGTGTCGCGACTTTCAAAAACGACTACAATGTTAGAGACTACCATCGACCAAGCTACTTTAGAACTTATTACAAAAAAAGCTACTGTCGAGAAATGGGCAAGTACACACGCAAACTGGTGGGACTTTGAATGCGACCAAGTACATGTACATAATTTGTGTGTACTCTTTATTTTGTATAGATTTAATAAAATAAGTGTAAAATAACAGCAATACCTGTGCTCTAGAAGTGCTTCTCAAATTCAAACATTTGCCTCCCAATTAAAATTTGAAAAGCAAAGATTGCCTCCCAATCAAAAAAATGAATTTCGAGCCTTGCAGGGCTTCTAGAATTTTTACAAAATTCACGAGCCATGGGTTCTGTGATTTTAAGAATTTACTAGTCACAATTAAAAATTCACTAGCCCTACTTTACTAAATATAATTTTAGTAATAGTAATAATCAGATATGTTATTAAAAACACTAAGATTGAGGGGTGGGCGTGTGGTTGAGCTTCAATATATTCATATTTTCAAAATAAACTTAAATGCATTATTTATTTGACAACCTTTCTTTTTACTAGCCGTTGGGAATGAACATAGTAGTTATCAGTTATTTACTAGCCCAACATTGAATATCACTAACCATGTGAATGGGGCTACCATAATCTAGAAGCCCTGCACTAGCCGTTGGGCATGGCAATAGTAGTTATTTACTAGCCCAACATAGAACATCACTAGCCATGGGAGTAGGACTACCATAATCTAGAAGCCCTGCACTAGCCATCGGGCATGGCAAAAGTAGTTATTTACTAGCCCAACACTGAATATCACTAACCATGGCAGGGTACGAAGTTAAGGGTCGCCCGGTCGCCCGTGGCGAGTCAAAATGGTGTCGGGCAAGTCAAAACCTTATCACGTTGGCGACCCAAAATTTCCGCGTATTATGTTAGGTATAAAATGCAGATTACTAGTTGATCAGGAAGTTTAATTTTTATTTATTGTTTTCAACTGGTTTCCTGTTACTGTTACTGCGCTATCAAACCCATATAGGATATAATAGTGACCACTTCCCCAGTCTATCGGAATGTCTCGACCAGTCAGCCATGTAATATTCGTAGGCTCAATCGGAACACCTCGGACATGTCCATCTTTAGTCACAATCGGAATAAATTGTCGCATTTCGCTACGCTATGATTTGCAGAGAGACAGACAGGTTTTCCGAAGTTGCATTGTGTTTACGAAATATGCCGAGTCTGCTATACCCCAAAGTTCAAACACCAGGTCGTCAATGTGAACGATGTCAACAAATGTAATTTGCTATGCACGTGCATATATTGTGGGAACTTCTAATTAACTGAACTCTTGACAGATCACACAAGTGTCACGATGTTGT
>JAECMU010120298.1:0-10897 GCA_016106625.1 Dracogyra subfuscus
GTGGATACCAGGTAGGGACATCAGTCGCTATCATCGGTGTCGGGCCCTTCTTGAAAAAAATATTAGGGGATGTGGCAAGAAAAAACCCAAAACCAGGTTGACTCAAGCAGAGCCAAGGAAAACACGTCCAGACCGTAAAGTGAAGTGGAAAAGAAGGAAGATACAGTCACGTGACCGGAACTAGAGAGCAGTATACAGTAGAAGAATTTAGGCCATTCCATTGGCTTTAGGGATGTTCGACCAGACCACTCCGTGGGGGGGAAATTGCACTTTGTTTGAGGATCGGTAATGTTAAAAGAAAATTTTTATGCTTATATCCAATTAAGGTTCAAGCAAACTGCCCTGTGCACACACCTCAGCTATCTGTTAAACTCACTCTGAGTGAATCAGTACCAGGAAGTGATCTCAGTACTTAACAATCTTAAGTCCAACGGCTTAACCAAAAGAAAGAAAGACCTTTTTACTTAATGATGCATTAAACACATTTTATTTACGGTTATATGGCATCAGACATGTGGTTAAGGACCACACAGATATTGAGAGAGGAAACCCACTGTTGCCACTTCATGGGCCACTCTTTTCGATTAGCAGCAAGTCATAAGAGCAAACCTGCTGCTACATTTTTCCTAATGCAGCAAGGGATCTTTTATAATTATATGCACTTTTCTATGATGTTACTTTTAGTGGCAAGCTACATGAATATTATACTTCCGAATACCATCTTTAATATTACCGATATCTATAATTTTGTTTATAAATTGCAATCTTTCAATTTTTGTAACTGGAAGGAGCACACACATTTATGGCAGTCTGTTCTTTATTTTGCCATAAGTTACTTCCCCTTAAATATTATCAACTTCAGTGGTATTTCCTTCTAGTACTACCCTTGGAATTGGTCACTGGTAAAGGCTGAGGCTAAGTCCAGGGTGGGCGTGCCTGAACCTTCGGAATATGGGCACATAAAAAGAGTTCCTTCCCTTTTTTCCTACCAGCATTAAAGGAGATCGATGTTTCATGTTGAGTGTGAACGTCAAATCATTACTAAGTACTGCTTCTGATAAACTAAAGTTAAATTTAAGTAACACAGAAATAACAAATATTAAATTGTTTAATATGATTGTGTTTGTGGTGTCGACCAATGTTAGAATTTACATAATACCTCATCCCCTGCTTAACAAATGTCTCTTTGGATTTAGCTAGATGCTTTGCAAGACTGATCCTGAATGAGAAAACAAATCTGCAAATTCCATGGCATTGTAGAAAATGCTCATCACTGTAGTTATTCAAGCCTAGAGCTGGGAAGTGCATTAGTGACTACGGGTACATCACCTCTCTTATTAACCACTAACTTGGCAGATAGTTGAAGTGTGAAGTGTGACAATGTACTTGAAACTTAACTTAATATTAGTAGAGATGATATGACACACATTTCATAATCCAATAAGCTGTCAAAATATATAAACACACCGATACAAAAATAGATGTTAACTGAGTCACTAACATCGTAGTTTCATCTGATATCTTTAAATATTCACCAACATCGTAGTTTTATCTCTGCCTACCTCCAGCCCATCAGTTGATATCTTTAAATAGTCATTAACATCGTAGTTTCATCTGATATCTTTAAATATTCAGTAACATCGTAGTTTTATCTCTACATACCTCCAGACAGTCAGATGATATCTTTAGATATTCACTAACATCAGTTTTATCTGATGTCTTTAGATAGTCATTAACATTGTTTAATAATCTATACCTACCTCCAGCCCGTCAGATGATATCTTTAGATATTCACTAACATCATAGTTTTATCTCTACATACCTCCAGCCCGTCAGATGATATCTTTAGATATTCACTAACATCATAGTTTTATCTATACATACCTCCAGCCCGTCAGATGATATCTTTAGATATTCACTAACATCGTAGTTGTTTAACATCACATGGATTCCTTTCAGGTCAACTTTTTCATATGTATATGAACGACCCTAGGAGAAAAAAGAAACATTAATAATCAACATTTGTACGAGTATACATCCCTCCTTCCACATTAAAGATAATATAAAATTGTTTAGTTTTGTAAGGAATATTTTATTAACATGTTTTGTTTGTTTCAATAAATAGGTTGACATTAATATCATCCCTACCCACTTCCAACTTATGGTTGCGAATATTAACTATATTAGCTATTAAATTAGTGCCTTAAAACTTTATAGGTTAACTTTATAATAAAGAAATGTTAAAACAAAAAATGTTTTGCCAAGATGTAGTTCAATAACTGGAGATGACATTATTTATGTTTTCATTTCCAATAAAGGCTATATACATGTATATTAAAAAAAAATTAATGATTGAAAATCCTGCATTAAAACTCCTTTTTTGGCTAAAAAGAAAAATGGATGTAAAAGCAAAAGTACATGCAGGTATAACACTTTATGGTTGTTGTGGAGAAAATAATGTATACCACAAAATAGATTGAAACCGTATAGCTCATTGTTCATAATTTTATTATTAAAAAGTTAATGTTTAAAGGGACATACCCTTGTTTTTAAACATTAAGGCATATTTCTTTTACTATTAGAGCCTTTTTTGATAACTGAAATCATACTTTACTTAGATTTTATTAATTAGGTCATCCACTTCCATACATTCGAAGTGTTTTTGGTTATCCTGGTGTTTTTAATATCACAAAATGCATTTCTCATATTTGTTTTAAATGCATGTATGTCCAAGAAGTAGCAGTGCTAGTCTGTTTTACATATGCTAGTCTGTTTTAAAGTCACACACTCACGTTTCATTCAATTGTACATATGGCTTTATCCAACTGTATTACTGGTCTGTAGATTAATTAAACGTAACGTTCATTTTCATAGGCTTAAACTAGGGTCTGTCCCTTTAATTTTATGTCATTTAGTTTTTTGCCTGTGCCATTACTCAACTTTCAAAACTGAAGGAAACTTGAACTTCAGGATGATTCAGACTCAATCAAAGTGAAAGAAAAGACAAGGAGAATGAAAGAAAAGGAAATCACATGACTGCAAACAATATACTGAGGATATAACAGAAGATTCTAGCCAATGACTGGCTGTTGAGATATTCAGACTGGTTCATTGTAAAAAAGGGTAAATTTGGCACAATGGTTGTGAAGAAGTTTGTTTTGTTTAACTACACCACTAGAGCACATTGATTAATTAATCAACACTATTGGATGTCAAACACTTGGTAATTCGGATTCGTAGTCAACAGAGTTCCTACACTCGTCCTAATGCAGAAAGGGAACTTTTATGCGCACATACCCACAGACAGGAAAGCACATACCACGGCCTTTGATATACCAGTCATGGTGCATTGGTTGGAACAAGAAATATGCCACTCCTGCAATTACGGAAATGTTCACGGCCAAAAAAAGTAAAGCCGTGAAATTTAAAATATAAAAAAGCCCCCCCCCCAGTGTTGTGAAGAATTAAAAACTCCACGGCACTGCTAATTGCCATGGACAATTGCAGAAGCTACATATGGTTCTAAAGTTTATGTTCTCTTGACATCACTTTGACTCTGAAATGTGTAAAAACTTAAAATCATAAATTCATCTTACCTCAATAGTAACTGCAGAATCCCATGAAAATAAAGAAAAAAAACAAAGGGTTAGAAATTCATTCAAAGTACAAAGTATCAAGATATGATCTAGTCAAGTATATGTTATCATGAATTATAAATGTAGAGAACATTTTAGGAGCAGACAAACTTCATTAAACTGGGAGTATGGGCCATATTTTTGTATATATCTCATAGTCAGTTGTAAAAGTCCAGGATCCAGGGAGAGAGTGCTGGGGTGCACATATGCCTCCAATAAAAAAAATAAAAATTAATGACACCTCTAGAACATGTTGATTTATTAATCATCGGCTATTGGATGTCAAACATTTGGCAATTTCAACATATAGTCATAGAGAAAACCTGCTACATTTTTTCCATTAGTAGCAAGGGGTCTTTTATGCACTATTCCACAAACAGGATAGCACATACCATGGTTTTGATAAACCAGTTGTGGTGGTGCACTGGCAGGAATGAGAAATAGCCCAAGGGGCCACTGATGGGGATCGATCCCAGACTGACCATGCATCAAGTGAACACTACCTGTGCACCACTTCCTGCACCTGCTGTCGCCAACACAATCACAAGAGCCCACAAAAAATGATGGTTTAGTAAATGAAAACAATGAATTTATTTATTTTTAGTAGGGAGCATATCGTACCTTAATCGGCTTGGCGTTTTGAAGAGTACTGCCATTAAAGTGCATGTTAGTGTATTTTCAAATATGGTAGGTGTGATTTTAAAATATTGCACCCCTCACCAAATATTAAAAATCCTGCATCTACCTCTGCTTATTTTCCCTAAAGTGGAGTGTATATTTAATAATTACTGATAAAACAGGTGCTTAGCCATGCTCACACATCATATTTTGTTCATCTTCAAGATTCATACACATTCAAAGAAGTGTGCGGTATTCATTTTGTATATTCATTCTGCAGTTTTTAACCTAAAAGTGTCAGTTATCAGATTTTGAAAATAGTTCACGTTCGTATGACTTTTGCAATTGTGTAAAATAAATGTGTAATTATGGCATACTCCCATACACAGGAAGAGCTGGGATGTAGGTCAGTCGTAGAGTAATTTAGACTTATAGTCTTAGAGAGGAAACCCACTACAAGGGATCTTTTATATGCACCATCCCACAAACAGGAGAGCACATACCACAACATTTGATATACCAGTCGTAGTGCACTGGCTGGAATGACAAATAGTCCAATAGGTCGACTGATGAGGATCAATCCCATACTGACCACAAATCAAGCAAGAATGGGTACATTAACATATGTGATATGTACTCTCCTGTCAATGTGAAAGTGCATATAAAAGACCACTTGCTGTTCTTTTTTACTAAGAGTAGCCCATGCAGTGGCAGCAGGTTTCTTCCCTTCGACCAGGTATCAAAATAACCATATGTTAAGTTACCAAACTGCCAAAGTTTAAAATATGCTCAAATGTTGTTAAACAAACATTCCTTTCTTTTGTACTTACACAGATTGTCGAGACACCAGCTGGCGCAGAAGCCGACCTCTCTCTTCATAAACTCCGGATGGTTGACCCATTTTTCTAGGATCAGCAATGGGTTTATGATCTTCTGCTTTAAGGCATGGCTTATGGTCACCTTATTTTCACCTGAAAGCAGAGTAATACAGAGATAATTCACATTATACCACTGTACAAAAATAACCCTGCTTTAAACAAATATATCATATTACAATGTGGTACTGAAAACACTGATTTAAACATATACCTTATATTACAATGTTACATTATATTACAATGTTGTATCAAAACACAGCTTTAAACAAATACCTCATACAATCTATTACAATGTCACATTAAAAATACATGGCTTAAACAAATACATCATATTACAATGTCATATTAAAAATACACCTTTAAACAAATACATCATATTACAATGTTGTATTGAAAATACACAGGTTTATACAAATAAATCATATTATACTATTGCACTGAAAATACACTCCTTTAATCTTCTAAATACTGGATTAATGTTTGACAAAAAACACGTTGAGTGGGTACAAGTTAACAACTTTTACTCACGTAACTTCACTTCAGTGGATAAATACATAAAATAAAGTGCATATCTGAAAATGTAAGTACTATTTTCGTGGGGTTTTCAAATTTTAATGATATTTTACATCAGTTAATTTGGTTTTAAAATACCCAAAACATTTATAAAGTTGCACCTACCTACGTGCAATTGGAATAAACAAAGTTTGTTTTGTTAATGACACCACTAGAGCACACTGATTGATTAATCATCGGCTATTGGATGTCAAATACATGCAATTGGGGGTAGCTATCCGGTATTTACGGCCATTATTCCCAATCACTATCATTATCTTTTCCGGACCATATTTCGTTTTGGAAATGGACAATGAAGTGTATTCCAATATTTTGTTAATTTTGCTGTTGTTAAAACAATCAAATTTATTACCAAATTAGCTGTCACAATTAGCTATTGATTCCTGAAAATTACTGCGATGTTCCACCATTGTTGTCTAGTGAAAATATTTGCTGAAAAACACTTTGTAAACTTAAAATTCCCTAGTATTTTCCATTGAAAAACAAACAAACAACAAATGTAAACTTTATTTTATGAATTTATAAACATTTTAAGTGACAATATGAGAGTAAACGTTAATAAATCTGTACCCTTTCAACATGGTTTTTGACAAAAATGAATCCAGTAGTCAGAAGGTTAATATTTTTTTTTTAACGACGCACTCAACACATTATATTACGGTTATATTGGCGTCGGACATGTGGTTATGTCGAGAAAAAACCCAGTGGTTAGCTGACGGAGATCGATCCTAGACCGACCGCGCATCAGGCGGGCTCAGAAGGTTAAAGACTGGTTCAAAGAAAGAAAAACATCTAATGTGTATACATACTAGTTTGGGCAAATTTCTCAACAGCTATCATGGAATGTAGTATTACTATGGGATCATTTGTATGTTCCTGCAATTAAAAAAAAGTAATCAATATAATAATATTAGTATGTTTAAATGAAACACTATACTTTTTTTGTTGTTGGTTTGTTTAACAACGCACTCAACACATTGTAATTACGGTTATATCGGCGTCGGACATATGGTTATGTCGAGAAAAAACCCCAGTGATTAGCTGACGGGGATCGATCCTAGACCGACCGCGCATCAGGCGGGCACTGTACCACTGGGCTATGCTGCCCGCTGAAATACTATACATGACATGCTTTATAAACAAGATGGGTAGTAGACTGTGAACTGATTGTTGTCAGTCACTGCTAGAGATACTTTTATTTCTGTTTTTGTTTACTTAAAAATTGACATCTATTTTTAGGTTCATGTAAGTATGAAAGTGAAAATAATGTATGTGCACACTGTACTACTAGAACCTTGTTTGATAGTTGTGACAAAAATACACAGATAAGGATATGGTTTATTTATTTAACAACGAACTGAACACATTTTATTACGGTTATATTGTGTCAGACATGATATGGTTAAGGACAACACAGATATTGAGGGAAGAAACCCGCTCTCGCCACTTCATGGGCTACTCTTTTTAATTAGCAGCAAGTGATCTATTATATGCACCATCCCGCAGACAGGGTTAAATAAAACATTTCTTTCATTCCTAACAATGCTAGAACCCCTGAACCCTCTCCAAAGTGGTCAGACTTAGCCCACAATCAGTTGAATACTAATGGGACAAGAGACGTCTTTGGCATTGCAGATAGCCACAAGAGACAGGAACCTGCCGTGGTTAGAGACAAGGACTGGAATATGGATGTAGACAGCGAAAGAAGATGAAAGATAAGAGCTGCTAAATTGTCAAGAAATGAGAGAGCGGGCAGCATAGCCCAGTGGTACAGTGCCCGCCTGATGCGTGGTCGGTCTAGGATCGATCCCCGTCAGCTAACCACTGGGGGTTTTCTCAACATAACCATATGTCCAACGCTGATATAACCGTAATTCTAATGTGTTGAGTGCGTCGTTAAACAAACCAAAAAAAAAAAAAACCAAAGAAGAAATGAGAGAGGGAATTCAGAGAAGAGAAAAGAAAGTGGGCAATGAGATTTAAAAAAATGTTTTATATAACAAAATTAAAACAAATAGAGCCGAAAGTACGAAGCCCATTTTTCTTAAACGCAGATGTGTTTAAGTATTATATAGTAAATGTATGTAGTTACTCATGTGCAAGTCTAAAACAGGCTTTGTAGATTTGGTCCATTTTCAGTTTCATCCAAATTAATGATGCCTGTTTTTGTTAAATACAGGTGTTTAAGCACAGTAATTGTATGTAATTATACGTGTGTAAGTCTAAAACAGGCCGAGTAAATTCGGCCCCATTCTTTTTACCATTTGACTTAGCAAATATTCTAGAACTTCAGTGGACAGCAGTGACACACTACTGGGACCTGCAAGAAAAAGATCAACATTTTATGTACATGTGTAGGTACATCTGTTACAAAACATAATTATTATTATCTTTTTAGTCAGCCTATTTCACAACATCTACAGCCCTCAATATCCACATCTTGTGATGGCAATTTTGTACAAATAATAACACAATAAATATCCAATAATGATAAAAATGTCTTTTCCGATCAATTCTGCAACAAATATTTATCACGGCATTGCTGACTGCCATTGCATATTTCGATGACTGTGTCCATGTCTACAAGTTTACTTGTAACATGGTGGAATTTAGCTCATATGACTGAGAGCTCACTCCAGGTGCTTGTGCTAGGATCTAACCACCTTGTGGATTCATTCAGTTTTCTCATTCCAACCAGCACACTACAAGTGGTCAATGGCCATGGTGTGTGCTTTCCTGGCTGTGAAAAAGTGCACATAAAAAATCTGTTGCCGCATTAGAAAAAAGTAGTTGATTTCCTATGAATTACCAAATGTTTAACATCCAAATAGTCGATGATTAATTAATCAATGTGCTCTAGTGGTGTCATTAATTAAAACAAAATTTTAAAGTTTTACTTGTATGTTTTAACACATTAAAGAGACAGACCCTACTTTCAACCCGTGAAAATTAGAACTAACTTCAGTTAATCTACAAACCTGTAACACATTATAATTGAGTGAAACATGAGTCTGTGACTTTGAAATGGTGAAATACCTTCTAAAAGTAGACTAAAAGTAGACTCTATAACTGTTACTTCTCAGAAGCACGTGCATTTTTAAAAATATGAGAAATGCATTTTGTGACATTAAAAACATCAGGATGACCAAAAACAATCCGAATGTACGGAAATGGATAATCTAAATGATAGAATCTGTATGATTTTATTTATCAAAAACGGTTCTTAGAGTAAAACATATGCCTCAGTGTTTAAAAACTAGGGTATGTCCCTTTAAGAAACTTAGGTGAGGAATAAATGAACCAAATGATGAGCCTACCGGCCAGTTTTTCAGCCAAACAGCCCAATATCACGCACAAATTACGCTGGTGGCTGGGAGATCTGTAGCATTCTGCTGGACCATGACTCGTCAACTGCAAACTTGTACGTAATTCATACAGAGCTTCCTAAATTAAAACAAAAATCTATTACAAAGTATGTTTATGTATGCAACAGAACATCACCAGCACCTAGTAAAATTAGCCAGGGCTTCTAGATCATGGTAGCCCAACTACCATGTCTAGTGAATTTCAGTGTTGGGCTAGTAAATAACTACTATTGTCATGCCCAATGGCTAGTAAAAAAACTAGATTATGGTAGCCCCACTACCATGTCTAGTGAATTTCAGTGTTGGGCTAGTAAATAACTACTATTGCCATGCCCGATGGCTAGTTAAAAAAACAAATTGTCAAATGCTGTGCAGTTAACTCTATTTTGTAAATATGAATATCTTGTCCCCACCACCACCACCCAATATTAGTGCTTTTAAACATGGTTTCCCTCTTTAGGCGACATATCTGATTATTAATTAGTAAAATTGTTTTAACTTAAAGTACAGTAGGGCTAGATAATTTTTAATTGTGGCTAGTACATTTTTTAAATCGCTGATCCCATGGCTAGTGATTTTTATAAACATTCTGGAAGCCCTGAATTAGCATCAACTTAAAGTAACTCCAAAATATCAAATGCTAGAAACAGAAATCAAATCAAACCAGTTTATTAATAGGCTTTTTTATTACCCATATCAACAGAGAGATCTGAGACAATATTCTGACAGCTTTCCCAAGAGCGGGGCAAGTTATTAAGTCAATAGTTTAGTCTTGCAATGTTACAATGTGCAAAAAATCTTTAAAATATTTTTTCTTCAATATTGTCACCAGGGTTTCTGCCAGAGGGTAAAATGGGTATGGCGACACATACACCCAAAATGTTGCAGTTTTTTGTTTTGAAGTTAACCTTTTGACAAAATTAATTACTCTTATCATTACTGTATGATTTTCTTAACTCTAACCCTAAACACAACCCATTTTCTTTCTGGGGAGGCCCCCATACCACTTGTTGACTGTGGTTGCCTTTAATTCCATAGCACCATACCCCCAAAATATATTTCAGGCAGAAACACTGGTCAAGATGATGACAATGTATTTGAGGCCTGTCGAATCCTAAATGTGATATCATGTCAACTCTTTCACCTATAAGGCAATACTGATATCTGGCCTAAAACAATTGTGTTCAGGGGATCCTTAACCTTGTTTATACTGCAGGCGAGATATCTCACCCAATGTCACACAAGTCGACATACAGATGGGGAACAAACAATAGAAACCTAGTGCATGTTTTGTGTGGTGAGAGAACAAACAGTAGAAACCTAGTGTATGCTTTGTGTGGTGAGAGAACAAACAGTAGAAACCTAGTGCATGTTTTGTGTGGTGAGAGAACAAACAGTAGAAACCTAGTGCATGTTTTGTGTGGTAAAAGAACAAATAGTAGAAACCTAGTGCATGTTTTGTGTGGTGGGGAACAAACAGTAGAAACCTAGTGCATGTTTTGTGTGGTAGAGAACAAACAGTAGAAACCTAGTGCATGTTTTGTGTGGTGGGGAACAAACAGTAGAAACCTAGTGCATGTTTTGTGTGGTAAAAGAACAAACAATAGAAACCTAGTGCATGTTTTGTGTGGTGAGAGAACAAACAGTAGAAACCTAGTGTATGCTTTGTGTGGTGAGAGAACAAACAGTAGAAACCTAGTGCATGTTTTGTGTGGTGAGAGAACAAACAGTAGAAACCTAGTGCATGTTTTGTGTGGTAGAGAACAAACAGTATATCTAGTGCATGTTTTGTGTGGTAAGAGAACAAACAGTAGAAACCTAGTGCATG
>JAECMU010120351.1:421-16905 GCA_016106625.1 Dracogyra subfuscus
CCACTAAATAATAATTTTATGTGGATATATGTTAGTATGGAGTTTAACACCAATGATTTTCATGGGTTAATTAAGTAGGGTTGCATCTCTCCATTACTGAAAAATAATGGAGCGTGGAGACAATACTGTGACTCAGCAGGTGTATTTTAAAGGGACATACCCTAGTTTTTAAACACTAAGACATAGTTTTGACTATTAGAGGCATTTTTTGATAACTGAAATCATACTTTACTTAAATTTTATTGTTTAAAGTATCCATTTTCGTACAAGTGTTTTTTGTCATCCTGATGTTGTTTTTAATATCACAAAATGCATTTCTCATATTTATGAAAAGGCACATGCCTCTGAGAAGTAACAGTTATGTAGTTGAGTTTTATTCTATTTTAGCGGGTATTTCACCATTTCAAAGTAAAAGACTCGTGTTTCAATCAATTGTAACTTTATCAAAATGTGTTACAGGTTTGTAAATTAAACTAAACTTAATGTTAATTTTAAGCAAAATACATTGAAATCTCTCCAAACCAGGCCCTCTCTAAACTGGAATTCCCTCAAAACGGAACATTTTTCACGGTCCTTTTTTAATAATCAGTATGGAACCTTTACCAAATAGAAAACCTCTTAAACTGGACATTTTTCCTGGTCTTGCATGTGTCCAGTTTAGAGCGTTTTCAGAGTAGAATATATGCTATATTAAATTATTTTTGGAACATAACCTAAATTGTTTGCACACACTTTGAATTCCCAGATGCCTGTTTCCAGAATGTTGCTAAGCATGCAGTCATCAGCACCAAGCCAAACAACAAACAAGATCGATATCTCAATTACATGTATGTATTATCGTTAGTACAAATCAAAATCTCCAAACACACAAACAGGAAAACCACCACACATAAACTGTAAACAGTAAACAGTATTTAGGAACTAGGGCCTCCACAAGTCCGAAATATTGGACTTGGGTACTCGAGAGTCAAACTCAACCCGGATCAGAGTAACCAACATCTACACTAGATGATAATGAAACTAAGCAATAAAGTAAAATAGCATTATGCATCTTAATTCCAGCACTAAACATGGATGTCAAACCATGCCATTGAACTTTTCTGGTAAAGCACTTGCTTGATGCACGGTCGTTTTGGGATTGATCCCCGTCAGTGGGCCCATTGCGCTATTTCTCGTTCCAGCCAGTGTACCACGACAGGTACATCAAAGGCCATGGTATGTGCTATCTTGTCTATGGGATTGTGTAAATAAAAGATCCCTTGCTGCTAATCGAAAAAGAGTAGCTCATGAAGTTGCGACAGCAGATTTCTTCCCTTAATATCTGTATGGTCTATAACCATATGTCTGATGCCATATAACCATAAATAAAATGTGTTGAGTGCATCATTAAATAAACATTTCCTTCCTATATGTCTCAAGCATATGGCAAAGTGAAGTAAAAAAAATAATTAAATGGTAGTGCTCTTCCTTGCACAGATACTCGAGTCCTGTGAACGGCTCGAGTACTTGTGGAGACCCTACTAGGAACCATGTATTAATGTACTAGTTACCAATATTGATTTGAGACAAAACTATTATACAGAAACTATATTAGAAATTAAAATCTTTGTTACAGACTACTTGTGCATATAGGACTACAATTATAACATGTTTTGTAAAACAAAATTTAAACTAACATTAGCTGTTCTCTTTCAAATTACTTTTTATTTATTACTAAAATGATCTGCTTTTTGAAAGCCATTTTATATATCATAAACACAGAACAATCAGTGTATTAAAATGACCTGTTAGAAGAAAGGAAAAGACGACCTATAATGACAATAGTTTTAATGTTAAGCTAGTTAGTGTATTAGTAGTAAAACACAAAGCCAACATTCTAAGCAACATGCATGCCTTCCACACTATACAGCCCGTCCCAGGTCTCGAACGTAAGAATTTGTCTCCCTTGCCAATTTAAAAATAAATGCCATGAGCTTAAGAAGAATTTGGCTCCCTTGCCAATTTAAAAAATAAATGCCATGGGCTTAAGAAGAATTTGTCTCCCTTGCCAATTTTGAAAATAAATGCCATGGGCTCGAACTTAAGAATTTGTCTCCCTTGCCAATTTAAAAAAATAAATGCTATGGGTTCAAACTTAAGAATTTGTCTCCCTTGCCAATTTAAAAAATAAATGCCATGGGCCCAAACTTAAGAATTTGTCTCCCTTGCCAATTTTAAAAATAAATGCTATGGGTTCGAACTTAAGAATTTGTCTCCCTTGCCAATTTAAAAAGTAAATGCCATCTGTGAAATGGCCTACCCTCGTAAATTTTGAGCCTGTCTATGAACATTTGTCTAAAAGTGACTTTTGCAGCAAATAAATATGAGTTTGTTGTATGTAAACATATTTCAAATGTGCAAGTGTTACATACTGGCAGATAATATACACCAGGGCCCTAATTCACAAAGCTCTCTTAGGCTTTGTGAGACAACAAAGCATCCTCTTTGCAAGTTTTTAAGCATTGCACTGCGAGATCGCAAAGTTGCGAGAGTTTTTGTCAGTTCTGTTGGTAAGTTCAAGCCCTGCCATTCCCGCCAAAATTCATGACATTATTTTCAAACTACAGTGAAACCTTTCAAAACCGGACCCTCTGTAAACTGGAATTCCCTCAAAACCGGACCCTCTGTAAACTGGAATTCCCTCAAAACCGGATGTTTTACAGAGTCCCTTTTTAAAACCAAGACAGAACTTAACCTTTCTAAACCAGATCCCTCTTACACCGGACATTTGTCTTAATCCCAAGGGTGTCCGGTTTAGAGAGGTTTTATTGTACATCTGCATCTATAAGTACATCTACACTTTAAGAGATGGCACAATGTATGCAAATTTAGCTTTCTTGTCCCCAACAAAATTAGCAACATTGTCAGTTAATATCACATTCAATCTCCAGGTGTGGGGGTTTCCTGGGTCGAAACCCTCCCCTATGTAAAAAAAAATATATATATATTTTTATTGCATTTTTCAGGGAAGCATGTCTGGAGCCCCCTATAAACTTTACTTACCAGTGTAGAACCTCCCCCACACCCACTGCTAAAGTTCCTACACACGCACTTGAACTCGCATATTCTGAATCACAAAAGCACCACTACCACCTCTACTCCTAAAGCCCCCACCCAAAACACTGAAAACTACAAATCAGTAAATGAGCCATTGCATTGAAAACCCTACAAGTTAAAGGAATATTCCAAGTTTGCTGCACTGTTTTAAGATGTTATCGACTAATAAAACATTTCTACGATTAAACTTACATATTAAATATATGTTCTTGTTTAGAATATTAGTGGCTGTATATTAAACATGTTTCTGATCGTTCTAATATTTGTACTACATGTAGGTTAATTTGTATTTTATTTCCTGAAATATTTTTTTCATACATACGAAATTATTTGAAGACAAAATCCAGTTTGGGCTTCTTACAAATATTAAGGCGATCAGAAGCACATTGAATATATAGACACTGATATTCTAAACAAGAAAATATATTGAATATCTAAGTTTAATCGTAGAAATATTTTATTAGTCGGAAACATCTTACAATGCAGCAAACTCAGGAATGTCCCTTTAATAATAATAATATGTACATATTAGTTTTTCCAAATAACAGGTAATATCCCTGAAGAAATAAATATCAGCTATTGGGGCTCAATCTTAATTATATCTTGTGAAAATACAGCATCAATGAGGTCACTTTTTCAATATCAAAGTAAATAATTATTTCAACTTTCGAACCATATAAAATTCCTTGGTTTCTGATGTCACACATAAAATTCCTTGGTTTTGTATGTCATGCATACAATTCCTTGGTTTTTGATGTCATGCTAAGTTGTAGGTCTTTGTGATGACTCAAATATATAAATAAATACAAATTTAAATACAAATTAATATCAGATATTCAGTTAACATACACATATTACATGTATGTATATAACATACTTCGTAATACATTTTGTCTTACAATATATATTTAATATAATTATATAATTAATCACTATATAAAACCTGATTCAGTCTTGAGAAAATATTTTTGTTAATTAAGACTTCCATATTATGAATATATAATTGCAAAAACAGACATCAAATAACTCAAACTGGCTGAGTCAGCCTGTTTTGAATTGTTGAACGTCATCTGATCTGTATGTTGAACCAAAATTGTATATTGTACATCATATAAAACTATTTAGATAACTATCACAGAACACAGAGCACCAAATTTACAAAGCCTCTTTATATCTTATACACCTTTAACTACAGTGAAACTCCTCAAAATCGGACACCCTTGAAAACAAGTAAAAAGTCTGCTTTAAGAGTTTTTCAGTTCAGAGAGGTTCTCTTCTGTACAGATACTTAAAAAGGGGCAGCAATGAATTTTTGGTTTTGAGGGAATTCCAGTTTACAGAAGGTCTGGTTTTGAGGGAATTCCAATTTAAAGAGGGTCTGGTTTTAAGACGATTCCAGTTTATAGAGGGTCTGGTTTTGAGGGAATTCCAGTTTACAGAAGGTCTGGTTTTGAGGGAATTCCAGTTTACAGACGGTCTGGTTTTAAGACGATTCCAGTTTATAGAGGGTCTGGTTTTGAGGGAATTCCAGTTTACAAAAGGTCTGGTTTTGAGGTAATACCAGTTTACAGATGGTCTGGTTTTAAGGTAATTCTAGTTTACAGAGGGTCTGGTTTTGAATGAATTCCGGTTTACAGACAGTCTGGTTTTGAATGAATTCCAGTTTACAGAGGGTCTGGTTTGAGGTAATTCCAGTTTACAGAGGGTCTGGTTTTGAATGAATTCCAGTTTACTGAAGGTCTGGTTTTGAGGTAATTCTGGTTTACAGAGGGTCTGGTTTTGAATGGATTCCAGTTTACAAAAGGTCTGGTTTTGAGGTAATTCTGGTTTATAGAGGGTCTGGTTTTGAATGGATTCCAGTTTACAAAAGGTCTGTTTTGAATGAATTCCAGTTTACAGAAGGTCTGGTTTTGAATGGATTCCAGTTTACAAAAGGTCTGGTTTTGAGGTAATTCTGGTTTACAGAGGGTCTGGTTTTGAATGATTTCTGGTTTACAGATGGTCTGGTTTTAAATGAATTCTGGTTTACAGAGGGTCTGGTTTTGAATGAATTCTGGTTTACAGAGGGTCTGGTTTTAAGGGGTTTCACTGTATATACATTTACAATGCTTAAACCCTGGCATACATTAAGAAAAACAGGCTTCTTAAATTCGGCACACAATGTCATGTAATATGGCAACACAACTGCATCTACGATTTAAATACTAACAGTCACTAATCACAGTTGAGAATGTAATAAAGGTCTACCTGGAAGAAAATTCTAATAAGTAAAACAAAACAGTTGATTCTAATGCAGTTAAAACAACATTTAAAATCAGGAACCAAACATGGTCACTGGCATAGGAAATGGTGGGGGGGAGGGGGGCAAGTGGGCATGTGCCCTGTCCTCTTTTTTCATATATTATGCTTTATATTTGCTTTATAATAGTGTAAAAGTATGTAAACATAAAGGAGTGAGCCCCACCCCCCCACCCTTTTTTTGCACCTTCCTACGCCACTGACCCGGATTTTAGTGCCAGAACAGTGATAACCATCACCTTTTAATAAAAAAACATCCTGGAACATGTAACAAAACATGGTAAAATGGAAAATGTAACAAAAGTTTTAAAAAGCTTTTTAAAAAAAATACCAAAGTAGCCTAACATGCGAATTCTGGCTACTCTGAGAAAGAAAAGGAAAAAAAGCAACGGCAAAAAGTGAAGTCATGCTCAATCTGAATATGCTAAACACACCTAGGGGATGATCACCTGTCGACACGGTACACATCCGTTTTGTTTTACTAAAATATCCTCATCCCAAGCCTCTCTGAAACCATCAAATCGGTGAAACGTTACACACATTATGACAGCCCCAAACACTTCAAAAACATTCAGCAGTACAGAGAAATGAATTGACAGATATCACAGCTCAGAGATCAGGGGTGTGGAATTAGTATGCCTGACTTGCCCGACCCGGTACAGGGTTCTTACACTTGTAAAAAATGACTTTTCCAGGACTTTTTCTTATTTTTCCAGGACATGAAATGTTCAATCAATGAATGTTTTTAGAAGAAATTGTTATCTAAATGTCAACAGGTCATGGGAACAACAAAAGTTAAGTTGAGGAAAAATAAACCACCAAATCTTTTGCCTAAAATTTAATTTCCAGGACATTTCCAGGACACAATAAAATTTACTGCTTTTTCCAGGACATTCCAGGCCTGGATTCTAAAATCACAGAATTCCAGAACATTCCAGGATTTCCAGGACACGTAAGAACCCTGCGGTACTTAAGGTCGACGACAGTCACTTTTCACACCCTTGTTTTGGCTTCGTACACAGTAAATGAAACATATCCAATGGTAATTTTTTTATATGATATATTTGACAAAAGGTACTTTTCATTTCTTTCATCTTTTGAAACTTAAAATTAATATTTTGTCCAGAATTATGAAAAACAACAAATTACTAACATGTAAACAACGTTGTCCGCTTGTTATAGAAATTTGACAGGGGTCAATGTTAGTACACCAGTTTTTATTTGAATGTGGCAAAGCATTGAAATAATACAGCAGATTTTGAATTTGAATGACGTCAGTATTCCAATGACATCACTATTCATCTCCTTACAATAACACTAAACTGGGTACATGACGTTTCCATATTATGAATGCTGAAAAAATTCCAATGCAAAATTGCTATTGAATTTTTTTGTTTGTTTGAACATTACTAATGCACCTGAATGTGTTTGAAGAACATTTTATGATTAAAAAATTGTACTTTTTTCGAAATATGGATTTTAAGTGAAATTACGGTAAGATATGCTATATTTATTGTGTACGAAGCCAAAACAAGGGTGCGAAAAGTGACTGTTGTTTACCTTAGTATTACCAGACAAGTACTTTTTTCAATTTGCTTGTCCGCGGACAAGTAAATTATGTTTTGCTTAATGAAACCTGAACGTCGACATGATCTTGCCATCCTTCATGGTACAGTGAAGTACTCTTATAACGAACTGCAAGGGACCAGGACCATCGGTTCGTTATAGCAGTAGTTCGTTGTAAACATTTACAGAAGTTAGCCGTTTTCATTCAGGAAGTCAGCCATTTGGGATTTTTTTCAGATTTAAATACCATAAACACAAGAATTAGTGGTTTTTTTTATTAATGTTTCATTTCAAATAGCTTACCAGTATTAGTAATATCAGAAACCACCATTTTAACAGTAGATAATTATATACTGTATTATTATTATTTTAAAAGAAAAAGAAAATTTTAAGGAAAGAAATGATATTTTACAAGAACATGAAAATATAAATACCCGGTACATAAAAAAAATTAAAGGAGAAAAAAGAAGAAATAATTTTTTTATAGGAGGGTGTAAAAATAAATATATTAAAGAAGAAACCAGAAGATATGATAAGAAATGGTATATTCACAAGTAATATGAATTAGAAATATTTACCTTTTGCGTTTTATCTGTATAAGTTTTTCTCGTAGTCGCTTTATTCGGATCTGAATTTCCGTAGCATCTCTACTGTCTGGATTATCTGCAAATGAATAAACAAACATTTGAAAATGGTGGCATATAAAATCATAAACACTTTAAAATTAGATGTACTGAAGTTAGCATTAATCACTATATATTGCAAACAGTGAAAGGTTATAAGCTTTATTTGTTCGTTTAACACTAAAAATGATGTGGTACCCACAATTATTATGTGCACCTTATTTATACATCTAGTGTTATAAATCATACACAGAAACATAGCCCAGTGATACAGCGCTCACTTAATCCCCGTCATTGGACCCATAATATTATTATTATTATTTTATTTTATTTTTTTTAACGACGCACTCAACACATTTTAACTACGGTTATATCAGCGTCGGACATATGGTTATGTCGAGAGATATATATAATACATGTATGTGCTCTAGTTGTGTTGCTAAACTAAACAAACAAAAGTAAATGTTTCAAGTAAGAGCAAAAAACTATAAAACATGTTATGATGTTTGCTATAGCAATCATGACGCAGTGGTTGGATTGGGAAATAAAGACGTCCATCACTGCATTTCAATTTGAAAATGTCACTTACATCAAACTTGCTACCGGTACTTCTGCAGCAGCCATTAAACTGTATCCCATTTTAAGAAACTACCAAAGGATCCACGTATACTAATTAGTAATCAAAATAATTCACACAAACTAATTACTGTAAACCGTGAAAAAAATGCGTGCGTATAAATTTTGCGTCGTTCGCGTCCAACCTTATGTCGCGAAATTAATACGCACGCACTATTTTCCAGTTTGAAGTGTGCTTCCAGTAGCATGTGGCTTTCAATTTTAGGATCACTATTTGTTTTCTGCAGATAGCGATACATGTTGCAACAACAAATTTCCAAGCGAATTTGATAAACATTTTGTATTTATTTCATGTATATCAGTACTCTCGTTTCAGAAATAAAACTCAATATCATGCAAAAATAACATGTTTATTGAACAAGCTAACATACACTGCTATTAATTGGTTTTGAAATATTGTATTGAGAATAAAATTCACAAAAAGATTCACTCAACAGGCACGGGCTATACATAAGTCACGTTCATTGATTCACGTAACTTCAATCGTTGGCGAATAATCGTTTATTGCTTTATCTACCCAAGGGTGTTAACAGTTAACACATGAAGCAGTGAGTTGTGATTCTAATACAGGTGAGGTGGGTAGAGCCTAATCCCCTCTATAGACTCAGTACCAGGCACAATTGCTTGATGTAGGATAACAGAATATTGATTTACAGACAGTAACTTTATAACAATTACAGTGAGCTGTCTTTATTAAAAAAAAAATGTTTGAACGTAAGTTCGCGAAATTTACACGTCGCGAAAATGCCCTAAGGTATACATTCGCGAAAAAAACATGTCGCAATATTAATACGGTTTACAGTACCCATCAACACTGACATTTCAAGTTATTTTCATGCTTATATTCAATTAAGATTCAAGCATGCTGTCCTTGGCATACATCTCAGCTATCTGGACTATCTGACAAGGACAGTATGTTAGTTGTTAGTTGGTTAGTGGTTAGTGAGAGAGAAGAGGGTATAGTGGTCTTACACCTACCCATTGAGTCATTAAAACTTGCTCTGGGTGGGAACCGGTACCGGGCTGCGAACCCAGTACCTACCAGCCTTCGTCTGATAAATTAGCATGATTACAAAGTACAGGATATGTCAAGAGCAATTACTGAACCATAGCCTGTATCTTGCAATGGCTAAAGGGAAGGAAATATTTTATTTAACAATGCACTCAACACATTTTATTTATGGCTATATGGCATCAGATATACATGTATGGTTAAAAAGACCACACAGATATTAAGAGAGGAAACCCACTGTTGCCACTTCATGGACTACTCTTTTTGATTAGCAGCAAGGGATCTTTTATTTACACCATCCCCCCCCCAGTAGGGTAGTACATACCACAGCCTTTGATATGCCATTCATGGTGCATTGGCTGGAACAAGAAATAGCCAAATAGGTCCAATGATGGAAATTGATCTCAGAGTGACCGCATATTGAGTGAGAGCTTAACCACTGGGCTACATCCCACCCCTGGCTAAAGGGATGATTTAAAATTTAAAAAAAAATTAAATTGTTTAACGATGCACTCAACACATTTTAATTACAGGTATATTGCCGTCGGACATATGGTTATGTCGAGAAAAAAACCCAGTGGTTAGCTGACTTGGATCGATCCTATAGACCGGCCGTGCATCAGGAGGGCATAGTACCACTGGGCTATGCTGCCCGCTAAAGTGATGATGGTTCTTATCATAATAAAATAATACGTCCTTTTTTTGCTAATGGCATACTTGAACATAATAGAATGGGTTTTTTCTTTTGTATCCATAAAACAGTAAATAAATAGCACTTAATATTTCTATATATTTTTGCATGAATACAAATCATGAACTGTGAAATTAGAGTAGACCTAATCAAATATTTTTAAAATATGTGATCAAGATGGCCTAGATAAATGGAAGTACAAAAAACTAAATAACATTAGAATCAAATAATGCAAAAAGATAGAGTTCTAAAACAAAAATGCAATGAAGTAAATAAAATAAAAAGTATAATTCTAAAATAGATTCAAGTACTAGTAAACGAAAAAGAAACAAAAAGAAGATAATGTTGCATGCTTGTTCATAAAAAAAGAAGTAATTTTGCCGAGATCATGCATTATTGTTTAACTTTTAAACAGTTTTGGTTTCTTGTACATACGAATGTATGTAACCGTAGTGCCTTATGGATGGACCTTTAATTATAACAAATTGGCTGCATAAATAATTTTTCAAATGCTTGTACCACCACAAACAGAGTATTTTTTCCTTTAATGAGTGATGTTCATGTAGTGTACATGAATATATTATATTTGCTCTCTCTCTCTCTCTCTCTCTCTCTCTCTCTCTCTCTCTCTCTCTCACTAACAACTAATCCACTGTCCTGGACAGACAGCCCAGATAGCTGAGGTGTGTACCTAGGACAGAGTGTTTGAACCGAAGTTGCAATATAAGCAAGAAAAAAAGTTGAAATAAATAAATAAATTGTTTACATGTATATTTAAACAATACTTTAAAAATAATAATAATCAAGCAGAGTTAGAATTCCGTTTTAAAATCAGAAGTGAAATGAAAAAGAAAATGAAGAATAATTTAAACAAAATGTCTACATGCACTACTTTTAAAATGGAAATGAAACTGATATACATTTACAGTCAAATCCACTTAACTGGATATCGGATTGTTGTATATTTCGGATATTTGAATATGTTTGTTCTGCATAAAACCATTTGCCATTATGACAATACAAACTCCAATGGTTAATTGGATGTGTTTTTTAACTGTTCTGATAAAAAATACACATATCAAGAGGCCCAAATTAGGAAAATCATAATTAGTCTTTGAATAAATCATCAAGAGGTCTTAATTGGGTATATCGTATATCGAAATTGTAACTTCGGTTTATTTAATATGCCGCTTATTTGAATATATTTTTGTTGCAAATAAGCGGATTTTACTGTACCTGTATAAAGGTATATACATAAACTAATCTTAAGTTGGGAACTCTCTAGTTCTAAATTTGTACGACATTTAAAACAAACGTGTATGTGTATGTGTGAGTTGGCCATTTTTGTCTGTTTGTGTAAAATAATGGTTTATTTATTGAATGGATGGAAGAAAAAGACTGTATCATATGTGGTGATCTGGCTATATGTTGTAGGCTGGTGCTTTTTAAAGACTGATAAAAAAAATAAGAAATTAATAGATATCTAATTCATAAGCTTGGATAATGTTTTGAAACTTTAAAAAAATAAATTAATCTTCATGTTTAAAGTCTGTTTGTTTTGTTTAATGACACCACTAGAACATATTGATTAATTAATCATCGGCTACTGGATGTCAAACATTTGTTAATTCTGACTCGTAATCATCAGAAGAAACCTGCTACATTTTTCTTAATGCAGCAAGGGATCTTTTATACACACTTTCCCGCAGACAGGAAAGCACATACCACGGCCTTTGGCAAGTCCAACAAATTGACAACTAATTTTGTTAATAAATTTATATTTGGGCCAGGTTAATGAGTGTTAGTGGTTTACTCTCTAACACTAGTATTAAGTAAAAAAAAAAAAAAAATTGAAAACAATCATGGAGTGAAAACAAAATTTACAAGAACATTTTAACCAAGTTTTTGGATCATGTGGAATGTGGCAATATTCAAAGTTAAGAAAACTAACACCAAACTTTATTCCAGGGCTTCTAGGATTTTAATAAAATCTACTAGCTACGAGATGAGTGATTTTTAATATTTACTAGCCATAATTAAAAATTCACTATCACTACTTTACTAACAGTAATAATGTCAACAAAAGAGTGATATAGAGCTGAAAACGACTACGTTGCGCGATGGGCTTACTACGGCTGGGTTCCAGGGGTAGCTCAAGGGTCCCTGAAGGAAATTGATGTTTGCAACCCCTGGAACTGCCACAAATTGCATTCAGTGCTAACAAATCTACACTGGTTATAACTTATAATATAAGGCACGCATTATAAACTTGAAATCATAAAAACAAGCAAATGAACCTTGCGTGGTAAACAGTGTTGAACATCATGTTTTAGTGTGTGTTTTTTCAGACAAAATGGAAAAGTGCTAGTAACATATGACATCAATATTAATGTGAGTTTGTTAATTTTAGATTGATGTTTTGTTATTAAAACCTCCATTATAAAAGCTATCTTGTTAATTGATATTAAATTGTAAATTGTAAGTGTTAAATTGTATTTAAATTGCAAGTGTTAAATTCAATTTTTGTGAATTACTTTCATTAACATGAAACTGTTTGTTTGTTTAACGACGCACTCAACATTATAATTATGGTTATATCGGCGTCGGACATATGGTTATGTCGAGAAAAAAACCCAGTGGTTAGCTGACGGGGATCGATCCTAGACCGACCACGCATCAGTCGGACACTGTACCACTGGGCTATGCTGCCCGCTTAACATGAAACAGATGCAGCAAATATGACAGTGTAGTTTATTTATCATAAAATGGTAAAATAAAGAAATTACTTTTTCAATCATCTTTGTTTGTGTAAAATAATGGCTTATGGATGGGAAAAAAAAAAGAAAGACTCCATTATATGTGGTCATGTGGGATAAAAAAAAGTATACCCGAGGTGGTGGACATTTTAATCAGGGATGAAGCTTGCCAAGTCCCAGGTCGAATTGTCCACCACCGTGGGTGTACTTTTTCTATCCCACATGACCATATATGGTATCATGGAGTCTATTAATATATGTGGATTGATAGGTGGGATACGTCTAATGCTATATATGACATGAGACCATGAATTGGCTATGACAGAATATGGACTCATGGTAGGTGTGCCCGAACCGTAAGGATGTGGGCACATAAAAAGAATTCCATTCCAATGCTAGATGTAGCCTGCACCATTAATTCAGTAAATAACAGTGTCTGAAGAACAACCTACTAGTATTCTATTATGCAGCTCAAAGAAAAAGGAAAAACATTCGTGAAAAACAAATCCAAAAGAAATTAAAGTAAATGTTTAGTGCATTCAATTTGAAGCAAAGAATGCTTTAAGAAAAACCAAAGCAAAAGAGCAAATTAAAGTTTTAGTTACGGTGTTTGGACAAGTCGGTTTCCATCCTGGCCAAGGTCAATTCACACTGATACACAAGGTAATCCAAGGTCACCACGGTGTCACCTTGTACTTGAGCCCCCTGAGAACGAGAAGCTGGACATTTATGTGAATGACTTTCATTACCACGACCGACTGCAGTGCTATACCTGGACACCAGATGTAACTCTGATGTACCCGCTATTGTCTTACTGCGCTTCAACTGTGACCGCTCGTCGCAGCCTATGTAATGAGCGCCACAGTAGCGTATGACGCTCGAGTTGAGAGAACCCACCTCAAAATACACATCCAACCCCCACGACCGCAGCAGTTTGTCCTCAACATCGAACCACTTACGTTTTGAATCAACCGCAGAGCCCGCTTCATTCCCACTGCCGTCCTTTTCAACACCACAAGGTTCGTTACGTTCACGCGGAGCCATATTTTCACACCTGCTCCGAGACATGGCGTCTGGTGTTGGTGATGAAAGAGAGTTTGGTTCGTCTGGAGGCGTTGCCGCTTCACACTCTTCTGCATCATCTTCTGATGAGGTCACGATGCTGGAGTTGTGCTCTAGTTTTTCCGAAATACTAATGGACGTCGAACTCGACTTTTCCGTTTCCGTCAGTCCACTGGAATGTTTGATCAGATTCTGGATGGAGTCCTTCACAGATAGCAAGTCATGGTTTGTAGCTTCATTGTTAGAAGAAACGTTGCACTGACAAAGATCCTTGATCCCCATTTTGTGGTCCAAGTCTGACGAGGAATTCTTTGGTCCGTTAGTATCTGCCACACTCTCACATGAGGTAACATCTACACGTACTTTATCAGAGTCATCACCTTTTACAACGCCATCTACTTCAATCTCCAACTGTTTCTTTATGTTACAGTTTTTATCCACTAATACCGATTCGGTATTCTCATTTTCGACAATACTACCCGATTGCATTTTGTTTGTCCCAGGAGAAAGATTTTCAAAGTCCGTAACACAATCAGTGAAAGTCTCTTCAGCTTCAACTAAAGTTCTTTCCCTTGAATCATTATCAAATGGAGTTAATTCCCTTGATGTGGAATCTCGTTCCTGGTGAGTACTGAATAAGAGTTTGCCTTCGTATGTCCGAGATTCGTCCTCACTTTTGACGGCACACCCGCTGTCGCTCTCGCTGTCGGAGTTGAAGCAGTGCACACTGACAAAGCCGCTGTCGGACGTCAGCTTCTGTTCGTCAAACACCTCAGCGTTCTCCTCAATTCCTGGCAGCGGCGTCAGGAGTGAGCTTCCAGACGACGAGCTCTTCACAACTTGTGTATACAAATCTCTGATTACTGTCTCTTCTTGGGCACCGTCACCAATCACAACCTCACTGGGCTTTTTGTCTTCATAATGTTCATTTGCCAGATCCTGTAAATAAATAAATAAATAAATAAACAAATAAATAAATGAGAACTCAAAAAACTTTATTAACAAAAATATTTCCAAACAATGTTATCTTATTAAGCAAAAACTGTATTTTATATTTATAAAACACTCACAGCCTCGGTGGCGCAGTGGTTAAGCTATTGGACTACAGGCTGGTAGGTACAGGGTTCGCAGCTCGGTACTGGCTCAAACCCAGAGTGAATTATTAACCAAGTTCCTAACCACTAACCAAGTAAAAACTAACCCACTGTCTTCGACAGACAGCCCAGATAGCTGACATATGTGTCCAGGACAGCATGCTTGAACTTTACTAATAGTAATAATGTCAACTAAAGAGCGACATAGAGCTGAAAAAAGACTACTTCAGGGGATGGGGGGTGAGGGTAGGATGTTCGTATTTACAAAATATACTTAAATGCAGCATATGCATGGATGTGAAAAAGCTTAATACGGACAGGATCCAGGAAAATTGGTGTTTGCTTAGCTTTGTAAATGGTTTAATGTGTCCATATACCACTAAGGTTTTGAACACGCCTATCCCGAGTCCGGCCTCCGATAGGATCGGTGGTCTGACTCGGGACAGGGATAACCTCAGAAATAGGGTCAATTTTGATATTTACATCCCAATTTTTTTTTTTTACAAAAATCGTGGGCCTTTAAAAATTTTATGCGCATCTCTAATTAATAATAATACTAAACTAATTCTACTCATTAAATTTGGTCGCTAGATTAGATCGGTTGGTCAAAAAGAAATTAGAAAGATAATGACTCGGGATGTGGTGGGGAGAGGGGGGTGCAACCCCTCGAACTGCCAAAAATTGTATCCAATGCTAACAAATCTACACTGGTTATAACTTATAATATAAGGCACACAACATAAACTTGAAACTGTGAAAACATGTAAATGAACACTGTGTGGTCAACAGTACTGAACATCATGTTTTTGTGTGTATTTTTTAGACTAAATGGAAAAGTACTGGTAACATATGACATCATATTAATGTAAGTTTGTTAATTTTAGATCGATGTTTTGTTATTAAAACCTCCATTATAAAAGCTATCTTCTTAATTTGTGATGCTAAATTGTACATTTGCTTAGACACCTCTGTATGTTGTCTGTTTACCACACTCAGTCAATGTAGTACATGTGCTTACCCACCTCTGTATGTTGTCTATTTACCACACTCAGTCAATGTAGTACTTACTCACCTCTGCATGACGGAATAGCCTAGCAGTCGGATAATAATGACACAATCAATGCAGTACGTGGCCTCAGACCACAATTAATTTCGCTATATGTTTCTATATAGCCTTAGTGGCTATAACATTTTTATTAATATCAGCAGGCCCATGGATTTTTGTATGTACCTTTGTCTGTTTTGGGGACAAACACCCTGAAAAGGACAGCACCTGTTGTCCAGCTCTTTCTCCCAGCATATTGGTTTAAACAGACACACCCTCTAAACCAGGCCGGAGCACACCCATTTTACACAAAAAGCACTACTTTTGTATGGGATGGAATTACCACAAACAAGTCTTCAATGTCAACAAGTTACACATGCTTACAAACTACATGCTCTCCCCTGTCACTTCAGTAAAATAGTTGCCACTTCATGGCTGTTTGTCATAAAATAATCACAGTCAAACAGCAGACTACTTGCACGGTTACATTTCCGGATTTTGGACAACCAAATGGGAAGATAACTGTAATATGAGGCCTTGTGTGCTTACCCAGCTCTGTATGTTGTCTATTTACCACACTCAGTCTATGTAGTACATGTGCTTAC